>FYEV01001789.1:1420079-1437527 GCA_900188565.1 Geosmithia flava
GGGGGGGGGACAAGAAGAAGAAGAAGGAGTGAATGGATGGGTGGGAGTGAGTGGAAGTGGAAGAGTGAGACTGTATAAGATGAGGAAGATGTAAAGATGAAAAAAAGAGATCAAGACATCTTGTCCTCTATTCTTTTGATTTCTGGCTAGTGGCTTGATGGTGGTGGTGCACCGTTCAGGTTGACGGGCCGTTGCGCAAGGGGGTCCACACCTTTGTGTGTTGGAGTTTTTGGGGGTTTCGTGAGGTACTATTAGGTACTATCATGATACTAGAAGGTGACTACGGGATAATATTCAATGTACTGAATTTCTACGATGAAAAGAGGGGAAAAGAGATGTAATACAATAAAGAGAAAATAGAGAAGGAAATTGAAATAAAATAATCAGACGACAACATCAGAAGTCATCGTCATACAACATCTTGTACTCATCCTCGTATGACCCTGATGGTTAATGACTCTCTTGACTTGACTTGGGGGAATGAAAACCATGTGAAAATGGGTCCTGGTCCCCTGGCCCATGTGATTACGCGCCGGTACGGAGATATTAGTACCCGAAACTCAAAGCATCCATTGCACTGCCCTAGCCTGACCCTTTGTACATTGTACTACGAGTACAGGGTATGCTAATTTTCCATCTCTCGATCTCAAAATCCGTTTCCCTGATATCCCCACATCTCCTCCAAACTGCTCGAGCAACTACTACCCCGTCCCCCCGACAACCAGAAGAATCCACACCCACCATACAAACAGGTAAATAGTCTCTCTCACATCGACTTTGCCAATTCTTGCTATAGTAGTTGCATGAGTAGTAACGCGCATCCACACTCTTCTTCTTCTTCTTTGCGCCTTTCCCCAGGCTTTTTTTTTTATTCCATTCCTCTTCTTGTCTCTATTGACTTTTTCTTCAAGTTGATCACCTGTTTTTTTTCCTTTCTTTATTTTACTTTTTTACAGAATTCCATTCCTTTTTATCTGTTTTCTCTCTCTCTCTCTCTTCTCTTGCCGCTGCTCTGATGCCATCATAACATTCAAGTGCCCCTCCTCCCTTCACTCCCGTGTCAACAACAACTTCCAACAGACATCTTCTTTGCGCCGCGCTGGCTCACGGCCATTACCATACCACACCCCCCACCCACCGATTATCTACTCCCCCTCCACCAAAACACCACCCACAATGGAGGCCCTCCTCTCCGTCGCATTCGACAACCTCTCCTCCTACAATGGTCCCAAAGTCCGCAAAGGTCTTCGTCAGGTCGAAGGTCTACTAGCCCAGATCTGTCTATCCAACAAGAACAAGAACAACTCCAGGCCATCGACCAGCCAGTCGTCGGCGTCAGCGTCATCAATCTCACCCGGCTCCTCTTCATCTTCTCCCTCCTCTTGCGGTGGCGGCGACGATGCTTCTTCTTCTTCCCCGTCATCATCGGGCCGCAAGGACCTAGCCCAACTCTCGCGCGATCCTGCCTTTCGCCAATTCTTCAAACTACAGGAGGGATTCGAGTGGAACGTCGCCATGCGACTCATCGGCACTCTCGACCGTCTCATGGCCCAGGGAGCAGATGGTCAGAACGACCTGCTCATCCTGAGCTCCCTCGACCTCATACAGGGACTGCTCCTGCTTCACCCTCCCAGCAAGACACTCTTCTCTCGAGAGCAAAACATGAATGTAAGCTTTCTTCCCATCACTCTGCAATGCATTCCCCCCCGCCCTCGCTGTTCTTTTGATTTTCTGACAAGTGTTGTTTATAGCTACTCCTCGACCTTCTCGAACCGTACAACTGCCCTGCCATCCAGTCAGCCACCCTCCTCACCCTCGTCGTCGCCCTCATCGACACACCCCGCAACACCCGCACCTTTGAGGCCCTAGACGGTCTCCTCACCGTCACGTCCCTCTTCAAGTCGCGCTCCACCTCGCGCGAGGTCAAGCTCAAGCTCGTCGAGTTCCTCTACTTCTACCTCATGCCCGAGATGCCCTCCTTCCCTCGCCCCGAGCAGACCGACCCCAGCACCTCCTCTATGCCGCCGCCGCCGTCCCCGATGATGCAGCGCAGTCCTAGCAAGATGACTGGCGCATTCTCTTCGTCCACATCCACCTCTACCGGCTCTTCGTCTTCCTTCTCGTCGTCGTCGACGCCCTCGTCGCGCGACTCTTCCGCCTCGTTTGGCTCGTCCACGTCTACGTCTACGTCCTTGTCCTCGGCCTCGGCTGGGGGCACTCACCGTCGCCGTGGGGACAGCGATGCTAGCTGTGAGCTCTCTACGGCTGATAAGCAGGAGTTCCTCGGTCGCTACCTCAGCAATGTCGATGACTTGGTTAGAGATCTTGGCAACTGCGCTCCTTTTGGTGGTGCCGTCTGCTGAGAGGTTGTCTTGCTCAGACTTCCTTACTTGGATTGTCTTTGCTTGAACAGTAGTACCAACTGAGAGCTTCTCTTTGGTGCAGAAACTTGTATCATCCCCCATTCTTCTTCTTTCACTGTCTTTTCTTCTTCTTCTTCTTTCTTTCCTCTTTCTTTCACTTTTCATATTCTTCTTTTCTTTCTTAATCACTCGTCTCCTTTGTTTACTATTTCCTTTTTTGTTGTTCAAACTTTCTTGCTTTACTCGTTTTGCCTGTGAGGCGTTTCATACTTGGTTTTTGCTGGCAAGGGCTTTTCTTTTTTTCCTTTGAACGGATTGTTTTCTTTTTTTTTACTGGCACAAATGAAGGGAGGAAATCGTACAGGCGTCTCGTTTTTCTTTTCTTTCCTTGGAGGAATTTCTTTTTTTTCTTTTGTTTTTATTATGTGTTTCCGCTTGATTACTAGATTTGACAACGATAGCAACTTGAACATGAAATCTGTTTTTGTGTTTCACCAAACCACGTCCCTTTTCCTGACCTATATCCTCGTGAAATTGAAAAAAGCCCTTAACTACGGTTCACACCCCTCTCGGCACAGTACTTGTCCACCTCCTTGCGGAGAGTATCACGCTGACGAATGGCAGCCTCCATGACGCGCTCGGCCGTGGGACCCAGACCCTCGGGGTGACGCACCTTGGACCGGGCGTGCACGTCGGTCATGTCGTTCAGCACGGCCTGGAGCTGGTTAGGCAGCCAAGTGACGATGGGGCTGCCACCCGTGGCGGTGGGGTGAGACGTCCTCTTGAGGATGTACTCGCGCGCGAAGCACCAGTGGCGCCAGCGGAAGTCGCGAACCTGATCCAGGACCTGGATCCACAGGCTCCGAGAGGCGCGCAGCAGGTCCCCCTCCTGCTCGGAGACGCTGCTCTCGGCGTCATTGTCAAGGCTGAGGGCGTAATCGCGCAGCTGCAGCTCCAGAGACCTCTCCTTGACAAAGAGGAGGAACCCCTTGTGGTTGCTGGGACGGTACTCGCGGAAGTCGCGCAGGATCTCGGTCAGCGGGGTGTCGGGCATGGGAACCTGGAGGAGGTTGTCCATGAGGGGCACCATGGAGTCGTTGGCGCCGCTCTCCCCCCTGAAGGAGAGGGGCTTCCCGTCGTTGAGGCCCTCGTAGACCACCCCGTCCGGGAACATGGACTGCGAGGTGATGCCGAAGATGAAGGTGCGGAAGCTGGTGTAGGCCATCGGGCTCGACTTGTCCCACATGGTCTCCATGACGGCGTTGATCTTCTTCAGGGCGCCTAGGACGGACTCCAGTCCCGCGTTGAGCTGGGATCGGCGTTCAACCGGGTCTGTGGAGTCGCCGGCGGCGGCATCAAGACATTGCATCACACCGGATACTAGGGCGCCAGAGTTCTTGACCATGTCGATGTGAACGAGGACGAAGCCGGCCTCGGACGATGTGGGGTCTAGGCCGTTCTCAAAGGCTCGCACGAGGCGGAGGTTGGAGTACTCCATTCCCTTCTTTGGGTCTTCGAGACGGTAGTTGTAGAGGGCGTAGGAGCCGGCGTACTCCATGAAGGGTTTGAAGCCGCAGCTAAATACGTGTTAGTGTATATTCGGGTAGCATGTGTGTGTGTGTGTGTGTGTGTGTGTGTATAGGAAGGGAAGAAAGAAAACTCACATCTCAGCACACTTGGCAATCGGGTGAGAAATACAAGCAGGCAGGACCTGACGTCCCAGACCGTACGGCTCCCCCTTTATGAAGCGGTGGTGACACGGCTCGAGGAGGTAGGCCGACGCGAGGAACGAGTAGTCCCGGTACAGGGCATTCATGACGGGCAGGTCGTCCTTGTAGGCGTCCATCTGGTCGGCCAGGTTGGGCAGGGAACCGCCATCGATCTCGTCGCCCAGCTTGTACTGCGCCAGGAGGCCGGGCTCGCCGGAGAGCGTCTTGACAGGCATCCTCTGCAGAATGGACTCCAGGGCAGAGAACTCGTCGGGCAGGGTGACGACGGGGTTGGCCCGGGGCAGGAAGCCCCTGGCCTTGGAGACCATGAAGGCTGGGAGGGACTTGTCATGGGGGAGGGGGTCGTCTAGGACGTTGAAGGGGTGGGTTGTGGTGGTTGTTCCGAGGGAGCCCATTGTGAGGATATGTGTGAGGGATGCAATGGGTAGTGTGTGTGTGTGTGTATATGTGTATGTGAATATGTAAAGGGGTAAAGGGATGAGGGTTGTAAGTGATGTATGTCTTTTTTTTTGTGAACTTTTCAAGAGATTTTATAAGAGAGGATATTTGTGCTCTTTTCCGAACAAGCCTGAAGTAATAAAAGAAGAACAAAATTAAATCCATGTTGGTGCGATCTCGACGCCGCCTATATACCCTCGTGGCCGGAATCGTTTCCGGCCACACACACCAACTACCAGTAGAAGACACGAGAAAGAAAGAAAAATAAAAGCGTCAAGCGGGGACACACCTGATATGCACCCACGAATCCGTTACATGATAAAAACCCAGAACAATAGATACAACGATGCGACGGGGCACACACATGGTATTTCAAGATGTCATGATATTGATGTTGGAGGAGTAAGGGAGCGTGTTAGTGAGAACGAGGGCCACATAGTACTGAGTACAGAGATCAATACATCTGCTTGATGACTGACTTGTATAAAAGCACTATATGAAATGACCGAGTAAATAAATATGTTTCTGAGAGAGACCAAAAAAGAGAAGGTCTTATGATGATGAATACAATCGTCGTGTGTGGTTCTTCCCCCCCCGGGGGGGAAATACTCCAGCCAGAGAGAAAAAGGAGGGGGGAAGCTCCACAACCGGCCTGCCCGACGTTGCCCGGCCTCAAAGGTGGAGATTCACTGGCCGGAATCTTTCCGGCCTCATCGGCGCCGGCGCCAAATTGAACAATAAAGGGAGGAATTACATACTAGAGGACAGAGATAAGGGTTTTCCCTTTTTAAAGAGGGGTAAACTCATGAAATCATACATTTACTATTACTACTATCAAGCACTACTGCTACTACTACTAGTAGTACCTGGTAGTAACAAGATAAAGAAGCATTGATTCACACACACAAAAGTTGAAAAATTCGTTCCGTCCGAGTACCATATTCCATATTCCGTATCAATTCATATTTCTCGTCATCAATCTTGGTAGACCTCATTAATACCATTATTATCCTCCAACATAGAACTGACAAAAGGAACAGAAGACAAAAAGAAAAAGTACAAAAGAAAGAGTTCCAAATACAAACATAAAACGTAGACAATCGTTCAGTGCATCATCAACATCATCAACCCTCCCCCTTTGGATGTCCTCAGATACCCCTTTCCAAAATAATAGTGCGGAATCCTCTCCTCTCCATTGCCGCCGCCGTCGTAGTAGAGTTGTTCTGAGCAGCGGTAGTCGACTCTGCCGCATCAATTGACGTCGTAGACGTGACGGTCACTAGAACCGTGCGACCAGACGACGTCAATGTGGACGTGACGAATACGACATCATCGTCGTCGTTGTTGGAACCGGTGGCAGTGGCAGTGGAGTAAGGAGAGGAACCAGTCTCGGTGTAGTCGTAGTCGCTGTCGGTAGTAGCAGCAGCGGTGGCGGCGGCATCGGTGGCCGAAGGGGTCGTGAGTGTCCGTGTGATGGTCACAGTGGTGGTGCTTGTGACTGTCGTGGTGGATCGGTGCTTGACGCTGGTTATGATGGTTGTCCCGGAGCTTGTGATGGTTGTAGCAGAGTCCTTGATGGACGCGGGGGAGGCCGTGACGGCCGCGACAGAGCCAGAGGAGGTCACCGCGGAGCCCGTGGTGGTACTGGTGGTCTCGGAAGAGTCCGCAGAGACCGTCACGGAGCCCGAGCCCGTCACGGAGTTGGTGGTGGTACACGTAGTACTAGTACCAGAGCTCGCAGAAGAGCCGGATTCATCTATACCGGTTAGACATTGAACCAATATACACACCTATACTCTCCGCAGGAAATGGACTCACCTGAACTAACACCGACACTCGTCGCCTCACCGCTAGAAGTACCCTGTGTCTCGTCAGCATTAACAGAGGTGGAATTGGCAATACTTCCCTCGCTGTCACCGTCACTATCAGTCGTAGCAGCCGAATCAGAAGTAGTGGAATCAGCAGCAGAAGAATCAGTAGTAGAAGTGGCAATAGTAGTAGTACCATCAGACACGGAAGCCGTCGTCGTAACCTTGACACTGCTGCCATTCTCCTCCTCCCCGAGAAGACTGCCAACCTGGCTCTCGAGGTCCTGCAGCTTGGACAGGATATCCTCGAGCTCCGACTCGGGTACGTCAACAGAGGACGACCCAACAGCCCGTCTGGCGAGGTTGATGGAGTCGCTCAGGGCGGAGAAGGCAGCCATGTTGCGGGCTATGACGCCGGCGGCTGTGTCGTCGGTGTCGCGGGTGGCCAGGGATGCGGGAGGTGGGATGAGGGGGTTAGCCATGAAGCCGCCGAAGGGATTGACTAGAGCCATTGTTGTCTTTTGGTAGATTGGCAATATATAAGATAAAAAATTAAAATATGAATGAGGTGTCGTGAGGGTCGAAGAGCCGGTTGAGTGAAGATAAATTGAAGAGAAAAGTTGTATAAGAACGGAAAAGGAGAGGGGCCAACAAGCCCACTAACTACCAGTCTTTCATGATTCTTATATAGAAGAAAAAAAGAGCACTACTTGATGATATTACTTGCATCTTTTTTTTCTTCTTCTTGGTTACAAGGTAGAGGGTAGCAACGCATACCGGTCGTGATAATCGTACGCTCCATGTCTCACAATTTCCAACATGGCTAGCCCTATCCGCCCTAACGTCGCATTCCAACCGACACAGCATCCAACGTATCTTCCCGGTCTACGCACGACGTGAATGGTCACAATTGAACGGTTGCCCTGGCAGCAAAAGAGAAGTTTGTGTGAAAACATCCGAACGGGGAGGAGGTAGACCATGTGTCGTCACGACCGGTGACAACGGCTTTTTGGTCTTGTTCATTGTTAAGACACTAGCCGTTGGAAACTTTCCCTCATGACCTTTTGATCCCCTCCTCAACCGGCACACGATTATAAAACTATCGATTGCGTGAGTTTACATTTACACCCACGCCCATGACGAAAAAAAAAAGTCAATCGTGTGATCGGACACATGTGAGCAAGGTGTGTGTGTGTATGTGTGTGTGATGCCTCATTCAGACAACAAATCCCCGAGTGCCTCGTCCAGAGTACTAGCCTCCCTTAGAGCGACGGCGTCCCCCCTCCTAGGCAGACCAGCCTTATTATGCCACACGACCCTCATGCCAGCGCCAGTCGCGCCCTGGACGTCGCCCGCGCTGCCCGCCACAAAGAGCACCTCGTCCGCGCCGAGGCCCATCCTGTCCAGGAGAGCCTGGTACGCCTGCGGGGCGGGCTTGTAGAAGCCGCTCTCCTCTGCCGTGACGGCCCTGTGGAATGTGAAGGCGTCCTGGCCGCCGGACGTGACAGCCGCCACCTCGGCCCTGCGCACGGCGACGCCTCCCAGTTCCACGGAGCAGTTGGTCACTACGCCGAGCTGGTACCCGCGCTCCCGGAGGGCCAGGAGCGTCGGCCCCGTCTCCGGCCACGCCGTCAGCTTGGCCCAGTCCCGCAGAAGGGCGTCCGGCGCCGACTCGGGCAGCCCCACGTCCCTGGCTGCCTGGCGGACGCAGTCCTCGTAGGGGACGTAGGTCCCACCCGGGAGGCTGAATGTGATCTCTAGGTAGCGGTGGCGCCAGGCCCGTCCTTCTGAGGGGGAGCCGGATGGCGTCGAGGCGTCCCAGAGAGTCCATGAGTCGAGGAGGCCTGTTAGGAGGTCGAAGATGACGGCTTTGGGGCGCCAGGTGCCAAGGGCGTTGGGGGACATGGTTGGATTAGATTGGAGAGTTCAATACTACTATAGTATCACGATGCCGGAATTGATCAGATGATGCGACTGCTGACAGAAATTGTACGTGCGATTGATTGTCGGCAATGATTCTTGTATGTTAGTGCTTCTATTATTAATGCAGATTTGATGACCACGTCTTTACTCCGCATTGTCCCGACTGCAGTCAGCAATTACCTGTAGTCGTAGTGGCAGGATTATCCCATCACCGCCCGGTCCGTCATGTACGGCTGTCGTCTGTCATGGGTGGCCTCATGTATATAGCCGGGCGGGTGCATATCTTGTGTGTGTGTGTAATGGTGGGCACAGGCAAACTGGCAGTTCCAGCCACAAAGTACTGTACAGTGGGTTTCCATTTGTATAACCGAGGTGGTTGTGGTCAACTACTATCCAGCTGGGGGAGGTAATTTTCGCAGGGTTTCGGCGATGGGGTAGTAGTAGTAGCATTGCGACGTAACTTGGTATATTAGGCCATCGGAAAAGAAGGCTGGAAGAGGGGGCGCGTGTTGTAACTGTTACGGAGTAAGGGGGGCGAAAAGAAAGTGAGAGAAAGGCGAAACGGAGGGGGCTCGGGGTTGAGTGGGTGAGTGGCTCAGCAGGTGATGGTATGATGAGGAAAGGGCAGAATTCTCTCGTATGGAGTCGTATTAGTACTACGGATATGGAGGTATCAACAGAGGTCAAGGAGTACATTAAAGTACTATCAATATTGCGCAAATAATTGGTGCTGGTACTCCGTACTTGGAAATAGGAATACGTGCGGATAGGTACTACGTAATAGTGCTTTTGGTACCTTGGACTACCAAGACTCTAATAAGAGTAACTCGGAGACGGAAAGCGGCAAGAACGACCTGGAACGACCCTCAAAGGCAAGCAGCTGCTAATATGTACTTGAGAGGAGAGAGAGAGAGAGCATCGAAGAAAAGGAAGGCAGACAGTATGGCGCATAAAGTTGTGCACAAGTTTCTTGTGTAAGCAAAACTAAGCCCGATACGGTAAGGCGTCGTGAATAAGACTGAGCCCCCCCGGGACCTCGCGCAACTCCTTTCAAGGCCGACGGGAGAACAGACACAAAAAAGTCGACCGTGCAAGTCTGGGGATCAGCCCCATGCCAGCCCATGGCCCATGGAGAGAGAAAGGGAAACCTTTTGGCCATTGTGCGCGCCCACGCGCCCACGCGGCCCCAAAATGAGGATGAGACCACCAACAAGGGCCACACACCAACGCAATCCCTCTTTTTTTATCCCTCCCATCGAGAAAAAAAAAAGAGAGAACACAAACCCATCCATCTCCTTTCCTTTCTTCTTGACACCATCATCACCAACCATGAGTGAACACTGACCACCGGCAAACCACCAACCCACCCGACCACCACACTCCCCTGACCCTCCCCCATACGCATATCACCACAATCATCAAACTCGTACCGACTCGCTAGCGGGGACAAAAAGGGTTACCAAAGCAAAAAATAAAAAGAAACCCCGAAGCAGCCACCTCTTTTGACCGCTCCGCTTCTCTCCCTCTTCCTCTCTTTTAATTCATCCTTCACTTTCCATCCACAACCTAGAGAAAAATTATCCACGCATCTCGCCCCATCCGCCTGGATCCTTTTTTTCAGAACCTTTTTTTAAAACTTGATTGTTTATTTCTCCTCTTCTTTCTTCCAAACACACACTTTCCTCTTTCACATCATCGGAAACCCACCCCCGAACGCGTTCTTTCTTTTTCCTTTCATCACAACACAAGAGCCATGGCTCCGACAACGAAACCCGCTGCCGCCGAAGGACGTCGCAAGTCTGGAAGCAGCAGCACACCAGCCACCACCACCACCGCCAAGTCCAGCCTCATCGTCTCGGTCAACGTCGAGTCATCGAAACTGCGCAAGATCCTCGACGACGACAACAACAACAACAAGAACAGCACACCGGCCCCCGAGGAGGAAGACTCGGCCGCCTCGCCGGCTCCCCAGCCCGAAGATGACGTCGACGTCAAGCAGCAGACGCCCGACTCGGCCTCAACCACCCAGCCCCCTGCCAACGAGACCAACAACGCATCCGACTCCAACGCCGCCACGCCCCAGGCCGAGAATGGCACTCCGGCCCCCTCCGGCGGGGCCATGCCACCTCCGGCCGACGGTCCCAAGAAGAAGGGTGTCAAGCGCTCGGCTGCCAATGCCAACGGTGGTGCCGGCAACGATGGCGCCCCCAAAGCGCGTGGAAAGCCTGGCCCCAAGAAGAAGCCTAGACTGTATGTATCCCCCCTTCTCTATCTTTCATTATATCAAGCTCTCTCTCGCGCTATGCTGAAGACGCGACGTTTGGGAACAAGGACTGACTGATGCAACCCTGCAGTGACGACGGCACCATCGACCCTACATCCGGCAACCGCCTGTCGGGCATTCACAAGCTGGGCCCCAAGGCCAGCCTGGGTGCCATAAACGCCGGCCTGCGCGCCCTCGACCGCTCCGGCAAGCCGTGCCGCCGCTGGGCGAGGGGCGGCTTCAGCATCAAGACCTTTACCGGCGTCGTCTGGGGCGTCCCCAGGTGGACTGCCCCGCCCAAGCCGTCGACCTCGGACGTCGACCCGGACGCCTCGGCCGTCCCCTCGGCCGCCGACTCCAGCTCCAAGGACAACAAGGACGCCAAGGAGACTGCGACTGCCAATGGCGACGCCACCCTTGCCGATGCCACTCTGGCCGACACCACCGTCGCGGATGCCACCCTGGCTGATGCCACCCTGGCCGACGCTACCATGGCTGATGCCACCATGGCTGACACCACCGTCGCCGATGCCACCGCCGTCGAGGACAGCCAGAGCGCCGTCAACAGCAACAGTGGTGGCCAGGACGTTGAGATGCAGAGCGCTGCTGATAGCGTTCACGCGTCTTCTCCTGCCCCCCCTACCGCTCTCACGGCTGCCTCATGAGTGTTACTATTCTATAGTAATTGCTCTTTCTTTTTAGTCTTTCTTTTTTTCTTCTCTATTGCGCATATATAATACGCCTCTTGTCTTGTTTGGATGGAATTACAATGCGTGGCCGGGACCACGTTTTCCATTCAAAGAGATGGCCTTTGTATTTCTTTTTTTTTAACCAGTTTTCACGCGCGGCGCTCATTTGCTATTTTTTCCCTTCTTTCTTTTCGTTTTGGCCTACGGGCAGGATGTTGATTGGGACTATTGGAGGACAGGTGGCACACACAAAACACACAAAAGAGGAGTTTGGGGACATTGTTTTCTTTTTTTTCTTCTGTTTATTAGTAGTACCGAGGGAGGGGGGGTCCAAACCTCAGGATGTATTCGGTTGGTTTTTCTTATCTTGGTCGTGTAGAGTATATTATTATTTGTATCATGGGAGGGGTTGGCGGGTGGAGTCATAGACTTTTTGATTTTACGAATGGACATCCAGAAAAACAAGAAACATACTACATTATGATTCTACGTTGATTGTGAACTTATATATGAGGATCTCGTGACTTACAGTGAATGTACACTTAGTCAGCATGATACTGGAGGTTATGGCATCATCGGGGAGGGAGGGATTAAAAATGGTCGACAGAGATGAGAGGGGGGGATAACGGAATTAGGAATGGTATGACTTGTTGAAGTTGTTCGTGTCCTCGTGATCACGGTCAGATAACAACAGGAGGATAAAGGGGGACGATCCGAACGAGTGAGGAGAAGGGGATAGAGTCAGAGGCACAGCCCACTCGTGCTGATCAGGGAAGAAAGACCCGCTAAATGGGGAGTATCTTTGACGAGAACTACAGGTAGCAGTTGTACTACAGCATTACTCCGAGTCTTATGTACGTATGCAGTATCACTTGTAGTAGCAAAGCCCGCACTTGGCTTGGCTTCTTGTCCAGTCTTTTTTGGAAGGGTGGTGTCTCAAGGTGCGATCCATTAGACATGTACGAGTACGAGTACAGTGGTAGCCACACATTGAACCCCCTCCACGTTCCGTCATGGTTGCTTCCTCCCCCCCCAAGCGCAGGACCATTTTATCACCATTACTACTAAACCAGCGCCTCTTGCTAGAGGACATCTACATACTTGCCAACCAATCTTTTTATTTTCGACATATTCTTTCTCTCTTGTCAGCTTTGAAACCGGGATTGATCAAAGTTGAGAGAAAATGCACCGTAAGTGTGTGAGCTTAGAGGCCCCTTTGAACGGTGTCGTCAGTAAAGAAAAGGGGTATAAAGAGAGAGGACTCAGAGACAGCATAGAGTCAATATCAACTACTACTACTAGGACTAGTAATACAGCTTTGGAAAGGAAAGGAGCATATAAAAATCAGATTTTCCCTCGTTTATAGTAAAGACGGCACCGTTCTTCTTCCTTTTCTTTCTTCATCTTGATGTCAACCTCTTTTATGCCACTTCTTTGATTCTTCTTGGTAGCTTCCCTGCTGCTATGATTTTAGTCTTTTGTCGAGATGAGGAATATGACTATGACCACTGCAACTTCCCACGGCACTGCAGTTGGCATCTGCCTTGCCTCCTTGATTTTCTCAGATGATGACTCTGCTATGCGCACCACGGCAAACCCCCTTTTCCTGGCAGTGTTAATGATACAAGCCTCGAGTCTTTGATACCTTCTCGCATGCCTCCCTTTACCTCCTCTCTTTCCCTCCCATCTTTTTTGACTTGTGGGTATTGTTGATTTTGAAAGCACGACGTCCTCTTCCTTCCTGATAGGGCACATCACGCGTTGTTTGATCTTGCCGCCTCCCCCTCTCACAGCCTTGTGGCAGACTCCGGAGACACTCTCTTCCTGCTGTTTCTTCTACCATCACCCCACCCCGAGACGTCTCGTAGAGGGGATTGCCTTCTCCCCTGCACGATAGTATATAATCCCCATTCCTAAGGATGTCAACGAATCGATCTGGTAGCTTAGAGCCATATAGTAGTAACCATGCTCTTCTATGTACTACCCGTCACAGAATACCACGACAACAAGTACTTCTAGTAGAAGTCTCCGTAGTAGCCCTTGCGATTTGAATTCTCTACCGTGATCTTCCCAGAAAGCACTCTCTCAGACAGAGCCCTCCCAGCATGGCGTGGAAGGTGCTGTGCCGTGGGAATCATGTCCGTTTGATTCTCTGCACTTGCAGGAACCGTGCCACGGTCCTTGTCGACTTCCCTTTGAGCATTAGTAGATGCGCTTCCCATTCTATGAAACAGGTGTACAGTGGAATCTGGATCGTTCTTACCTTCCCTTGACCATGTAGATGGCAACACGGCGACCTCCTTCCAATGTCCAATGTCGACCAGTCCTCCCACTCGGAAGGAACTCGACTATTGATGTTTTGGAAGGAACATCGCGTCATTCCCACCCGTATATTTATTGCTTCTCTGACGTCTTGTAAAACCTCTCCTCCTTTCCATCATGTCCTCGCTCATCGTCGAACCTCTCATTCCATATCAGCAAGCCTCTGCACCAGTTCTATATTCTATGGTCTTTCGTCGCCCCAAATCTTTCTCGCATCTTGCGCCCATACCTTGGCCACTCCTCCTCCTGATTCTCTATTGTATTGTGTCTTCTTTCTTCTTCTTCTTTTCTTTTCGAATCCCGCATGGTTCTCGGTTGCTTTGGGAGTGCCACTTGGCTTCCAAGCGTTGAGGAGTCCATTGGATTCCCCCTTCGAGTCGGCACCCTTTTGCCAGACAAAGGACCCAATAGCCTGTTGGCCCGTTCCCATCTCAGAAATTGCATCGACCGGTTGGTTCCTAAGAGGTTCCGTTCGGTACTTGGCCCGCCGTCTCATCATTGATGGGCTCTTTTTTTAAAAGGTGGGACTTTGTAACGACCCAGCAGAATCACCTGTGATGACACAAGTGCTCTACTGACCCGCGACCCGATCGCGGAGGTTGATGACGAGTGTCATCCTTCTGAGGATGATGATGATGCTCGAGAGCAGAGTCGGGTACTTCTTTTCCCTTCGGGGTTCCCTGGCACCGCACCCACTCAGCGTTTCGCTGACAAAGGGACTCTATTTTTCTTCTTTAGGTTGCCGTCTCGAGTTGGCCTTCGGCGTGAAATTTGAGTTGGGTTTGTGGCTGGGAAAACATATGAGGATTGGGTCAGGTATTTGGTGTGGTAGTGTACATTGGGGGCTCGGGAGTCGTGGGAGGGTGAGCGAGTATTAATGTTTACTTTGTGCCAGACTGGAAGGATAATGTTTATATGCTACTAGTACATGTACTCAACATAATGGTCTCTTGTCTTCTCGCACGTTCTTTTCTCAGACTCGTGATGGCTTTGACTCTATTCTCACTGCTCAGCCGCCCACGAAGTTGAATCAACATTGCAAATACTCCTACATTTTGTAATGTGTTTTTGTCTCATTTTATACCTCTTCACTTGAAAGAAAACCTATGACTTGGAAGATTCTACAAGGCGGGCATGCTGGCTCCAGGGTCTACTCGTAGGAGTGTGTTGCTCATGCCCTGCTATGATTCGATACTGCATATTGTTTGTCTTGTTGGTAGCCAAAGGAATGTTTAATAGTCAAAGGAACAGTCAATAATCCAAGGAAGGTCCAGCAGTTGAGAGAAGAGTCAACAGTCAAAGCTAGATAATAGAGGAACATGGCAAAGAGAAGATAACAAAGGAAGAAAATTACAGCAGTAGAAGTGACAGTAGCAGTACCAACTAGTAGAGGCGGCAAGAGTGAGGCCATCGCAAGAAATTAAAGCGCCGCCATACATGTACCAATAACAAGGTCGCCGTCAGAGTCACAGCCTACAATGGGCCACACGCTATGATGGCCTTTTCATACCTACAGCAGTATCAACAGACTGACAAGATTGATAAATGTAATGGATCTATAAAAGTACAGCCAGAAAAATAACATGGCACTTATACAATTACTAGTAATCTACATGTATGTGTACTCGCACTCCATACTGGGGAGGGGGCTATGCTAGTACGATCAAGGTGCTACATGCAGTGATGTACAATATGGCGGGGCCATTGGCTGCCCCCCCCCCGTCCGGCAGCGTCACACATTGACATTCTACATGTACAGTACTGCGTACTCCGTAGTACTCCGTAGTAGTCGTGACTTTTACCTTGATGCCGTAATCGAGCGGGTCATAACGTGACGACCGACTTGTCTATGCAGCTGCCAACTCTCGCTTTGGGCACAATAAGTCAATCAACTACTACTGCCCATCGAACCTCTCTCTCTCTCTCTCTCTTATCAATCTTGTACTGTTTACGATATTTCATTATTATTAGTAGTATTTCATTTCATTTTATTTTCAACAAGGTATAAACGACAACAGAAACGCTGGAAGGGAACCAAAGTTTATAACAGATAAGAAAGAGACTCGCCTTGACGAGTTCCGCCGGGGGAAGGTTCCCACTTCTCCACAGAGAGAGAGAGACAGAGACAGCAGCAGCAGCAGCAGCGGCAACGGCAAGAACCCCGTTGCTTGTCTAGAACTCCCCTCCCCAAGAAACTTGCCGCCGCTCCAACACCAGGGAGAGAAACAGCACCTTTTCTTTACGAGAGACACAACCGCAGCCACTGGATATCGAAAGGGTGACACTTAGCAACCTGAGAGAGATTGAGAGCTTCCTCCCAAGACAAAAGCTTCCCTCGCTAGCATCGTCTTCCTTCTCTCTTTCTCTCCTCCACCCCTCACTCTCTTTTGCCTCTGAAAGCAGGTAAATCATTTCCCTATTTTTATCTATTCGACTTGGACCCTATCTATTCCTTTTTTCTTTCTTGTCTCTCTCGTCTGTCTCTTTTTAGAAGAAAACTCCCCCCAAAAAAAACCATGTCCTCATCGCCAGACTCACCTCCAGATTATACAGGTACCTCTGCGACGACGTCTTGGCCGCTCGGTCCCCCCGTCCTACCACAACTCGCCCTCCACCGATCCAGTCTCGACATAACCACCCCGACGACCGCAACCGCACCCGGAATCACCGGCGCATCACGACCCGTCCCCGTCTTCTCACGGCCGCTACCGGCACGCGCAGTGTCGGACGATCACGGGACCTCCGATTTCTCCTTGTCCTCCTCCACGACGATAACGACGTCATACCACCATCACCCCCACGACGTGACCGCAATGGCCACGCCCAGCAGGCTCTCGTCCTTCGAGACCCTCGTCCCGGGGAGGGCGCGTGCCCGCCGCTCGCGGGTCCTGCCCTCGTCGGCCAACCTCGAGACGGTGCTCTTCCCCGAGGACGCGGACGCCGACCCGGAAGACCGCTTCTTCGTCCCCACATACCTCAGCAACTCGGTCTACATGCACCAGCTCCAGCAGGAGCACCTCGACAAGCAGCGCACCAGGCAGGCCAAGCAGACGACCACGTCCAACGGCCACGGCGCCGGCACACCCGCCGGGAACGGCGCCGACTGCGCCCCCGGCGGCACCCTGCCGCCCGGCTCCCACCGGGGCCTGTCACACACCGTCGTGGAGAGGGGTGCCGCCGGCCACGACGGCCAGGAACCCCTGACGCCCCTGCCCTCGAGGTGGAACAGGGACGACATGTTTGGTGGCCTGGAGATTGACAACAACAATGTGTGCCGGTACACCGGGCCCAAGTCGTACCACAGCCGCGAGCACGAGGCCTCGGCCGTCCGGGCGAACCACCCAATGCCGCCGCAGTGCGGTATCTATTACTATGAAGTCATGATTCTCGATGGAGACAAGGACGAGTGCGTATAAATCCCTCCCCTCCCCTTTGCATATATGTTTTCACTACTGCGGCCGGGGGCCTAGACCGATCAGCCCTGCGGGGAGATGGAAAGGTGTGAGGCGGAGAGAGAGAGAGAGAGAGAGAGAGACAGAGTACTGACTGGCCGGCAGCACAACAATTGCTATTGGCTTCGCTACCAAGTCGGCAAGCCTGTCACGACCGGTAGGATGGGAGCCGGAATCGTGGGCATATCACGGTGACGACGGTAGGTGCTTCACGGCACAAAATGTGGGCAAGAGCTACGGTCCGGCATTCAACAAGAGTGACGTGATTGGGTGTGGTGTCAATTTCAAGGACAATACCGCCTTTTTTACCAGAAATGGTCGTCTCATGGGTAAGGCTTTTTCTTCTTGCCCTTCTTTATATCTGGTTTGTGGTTTCTGGCTTCTGGCTTCTGGCTTGTGGCTTCTGGCTTCTGGCTTCTGACTCTGGGCTTTTGGCTTTTGGCTTCTGACCCCCCCCCCC
>FYEV01001789.1:1446589-1472087 GCA_900188565.1 Geosmithia flava
CTCTCTCTCTCTCTCTCTCTCTGTGTGTGTGTGTATGTGTGTATGAGTGTGGTATTCATGACTGATTCGCTGGGATGTTAGTTTGAGCGGCTGGCACTAGACCGGATGGTGCGAGACCTCCGAGACCTCCCGACGGACCAAGACTACAAGTACACGCCGCGACCGCCGTCGACAGATGCGCGCAACCCCCCGATCCGGCCACACATGTTCCACTTTTTGTTCAACACGTGCGCGGAGAGGTGCCCGTGGTCGCTGGTGCCGGGCCACGAGTGCAACAGCTGGGCGCGGGAAGGAGGCGGGATGATGGTGGCGGGGAGCGGAGAGAGGCTCGTCAAGCGGATCCCCAAGAGGCACGCCAGGTTCGACAGGGACATGACGTCGCCGATATGGGGGATCGAGACGGTGTTTTCGGTATCGTTCTACTACGTGGTGATGTACCACCTGGTGATACTGGCGGGGCCGTTTGGGATCTGGGGGTGGTGGCTCGCGGGGCACCCTGGGGATCTGCAGAGTGCTTCTGTGCCGGTGACGGTTGCTCTTGGATGTCTTTCACTGTTTTGGAGCGGGGCAGGGATATTGACGAGTCAGGGTGTTGGTGAGTTTTACTGATGATAGTAATCTAGTATGTAAGTTTTGATCCTTCCTGTGTGGTTGTGTACGAGTAGTAGTCGTAGTCTATTGGTATGTTAAGTTTTGATCCTTCTTATGTGATTGTGTGCGATGATGTCATGGGTGAGGTTTGGCTCATTGTTAGTCTCGATCCATGGAGAGTTGGAGACTGGAGAAGGCTGAAGTTTTGACGTCTGGAGAATGGAGTATGGGGATATGGGGATATGGAGAAGCACAGCCACGACATGAGTCGGTGATCGGTAGAGGTCAGAGTAGAGGTCAGAGTAGAGGTCAGAGTTAAAACATGTCTACTCGTACTCGTACTCTGTAGTATCCAGGTCAATTTGGCTGCCAGGGTCCTGATACAGATGCGTTGATTGCCAAGGGGATTGAGCAAACCTGACTGCATGAGTATTTGGTCGGCCAATAATCCGGGAAATACCGGGGGTCAAGTAAGTGTCCTATCTACGGAGTACCGTGAGTACTTCCGTACTGATACTCGTAGCTGTACGAGTACGGATACTCTGTGCCAAGACCCTTGATCCGTCCGACCGATATTTTTCTTGTCGGACCGGGTTCTGCGGGATAGTAAGAGCGGATAAAACGGGTGAGTCGGGTCAGGCTAGGCTAGGCTAGACAGGCTAGGCTACAGTATTTGTGTGTGGTGCATTCAAGAATGTCAATCGCATTTAACTCGGAGTTTGTGTGAGGCGCTTATTCTTTCTTACATGGTACTCCGTACAAGACTCTGTTGTCATGACGAGCACATGCTATGGCTGGTGGTAGTAGTAGTGCTAGTCGTTCTAATACCTATGATGACGAGATTGATTAGCCATTATTGTACTAGAGTCTAGAAGTTGGTGTAGTTTGAAAACCTCGGTTAAGTTCAATTTTGGGTATGAGTATACGAGTACTCCGTAGAGTATTAGAAAGAATGTCAAGTGGTATGTTTTTTTTTATACGAGTACTTTATTGACACGTGCATAATTTATGCCCATGTACAAAGAGTATGGGGACCTGCGAGTACGGAGTACGTACTGCGTAGTAGGACCCTGAAAGGGCCGATCAGAGGGTTTATCTGGGGTCTTGATATCCACGGAGTACAGGGACGGAGTAGGATTATTGGTTTATGGACACTGGGATAGAGACGGTCGTCACTGATGCTGGAGAAATCAAGTATTGAGTATCTAGTATTGAGTATCGAGCATCGTGAGTATGATCAGAGCAAGAGACAAATGCTGTCATCCGTCCTAGTTGTAGCGAGTAATGGCCGTCATGGCCTACTAGTCGTCATGATGTTACTACTACTATTACAACTAGTGCTAGTCCATCTCAACTTGAACTCATCCGTGTCCCCATCCCGTCCCCGTCTTTTACTTCCCTCGGCCTTATTCTCGATATTTCATACTTTTCTCTCTCTCTCTCTCTCTCTCTCTCTCTCTGTCTCTTCCCCACCCACACGCATTCTTTCTTCTTTTCTTTCCGTCTCTCCATCTTTTTTATTTCTCTCCATCTTTTCTCCTCTTCTACTTTACTCCTCTTCTTCTTCTCTTCTTCTCCTCTTCTAAACATCTACACTTTACAATTCCAAAACCAACTCAACTCATCTCTCACCAAGAATCAACCCTTCCTCCACCCCGTCCGTACACACACACACACGTCATTGTACTTTTAACCCCCACGCCCATTCAACCAACCGTGCAACCTCCCCGACACCGATATTCCTTTTTTTTTTTTCTCTCCTTTCTCCTCTGCCGATCTGGGGAGGACAAAACACACACACACACGCACACACGAGTTACTTTACACGACTGTGGGGAGAGACGAAAAGTTGTGGTTCGGTCCACACAGATTGACAAGCAATTTCTTTTTTTTCCTCTCCAAACTACGACTAGAGAGAGAATAAACACACACCACAAACATCTCCTTGCCCCCAAAACAAACATCCATCTCCTTTTACGAAAACAAATACTCGAAATACTTCAACAAGTCAAACACCGAGAAACAAAAGAAAACACCGTCACAATGAACGCCGCAGCCCAGTCAAGCCTCTCCGGTTCATCAACCACCTCAGCATCATCCTCCTCTCTCTCCTCTCAGAACCAGCAACCATTCTACCAGAACGCTGCCGCCCCCGCTCAGACCACCGTCCAGGCTTCCTCTACCGATAGCCATCTCAAGGATTTCACTCTTCTCGCTGAGGCTGCTAAGCGTGCTCAGATGGCTGTCATGATTCGGGATTTTGAGGATGTCGGGCTTTAATCTGCCTGGGACGCTCTCTCTCTCTCCCAATCCCCCATTTCTACATCTTTCAACTCTTTGCTTCTCGACTTTGCTCTCGACTTTGCTTTACAACTTCAATTTCCTCGACAATTCGGTCACGGCGCAATACGGTCTTCTTTTCACAATCCTACGACTACGCAAACACACTGCATGATTTAGCCTCTTCGTTTTCTTTTTTCTTCTCTGGATTTTTCAATTCCCACCTCTCATTCAGCCAAATGTCTTTTTTTTTACTATCACAGCTCGATTTTTTATATTTTACTTGGAATACTTGGAATCTGTGGATAGACGAGCAAGATACCCCCAACACACAACACGAAGCGAACCCCTTTCAAATACAATCTGTCATCAGACTAGTAATAGGATACGCCATAATAATAACACAATGAATCCACGATTACATCCTCACAGCTTGGATACGAGTGATATGCCACCGTCGAGATTAATCACGGCACCATTGACGAATGATCTGTCAGAGTCAAGGTCAGCTAACATGCGCAGAGTTGACAGGAAAGAGACGATGCAAAGGAAAATGGAAAGAAAAGAGGAAAAGGAAAAAAAAAAAAAAAAAAACTCACCCGGCCTTGCTTGACAAAAACAACGTAGTACCAGCAACATCCCCCGGCTCACCAATCCTACCAACCGGCGACCCAGACCGTATAACATCCCCCATAGCCTCAAGCGTAGCCTTCATCATCTTGGACTCAAAAGGCCCGCACGCGACGACATTGCTAGTGATGTGCCTGGGCCCCAGATCCCTAGCCAGATGCCTGGACAGATGATGCAGCCCCGCCTTGGAAGCCGAGTAAGCATAGTTAGCCACGGCAGGGACACGCACCCCGTCGATACTGCCGATGTGCACCACGCGCGCCGGGTCCTCGGGCGTGGCAGCCTTCTCCAGGAGAGGGAGACACATCTGCGTTAAAGTAAACACCCTCTGCAGGTTGAGGGTGAGGACTTTGCTCCACGCGCTGTCCGGGTAGGTGTCTATGTCTGCGCCCCATGCCGCGCCGGCGTTGTTGACCAGGATGTGCAGGCCGCGCGTGGGCTCGGCGTCGGCGATGTGCTTGACTAGCTTCTCGCAGTCCTTTATGTGCTGGAGGTCTGCGGGGATGGGGACAACTGTGTGAGCGGGGGAAGGCTGAGAGTTGTTGAGCTCGGAGGCCGTCTTGTCTAGAGCTTTGGCGTCGCGGCCGGCTAGGTAGACTTTTGCTCCGTTGGTGACGAAACCTTGGGCTATCATTCGGCCTATGCCTTTTGCTCCTCCGGTTATGAGGACGACTTTGTCCTTTTCTGGGTGTCAGTGGTGGTTCGGGGGGGTGGAGAGGGAGTAATAGGAATGCCTACCTTGACATTGAAAAGTGTCTGAGCGTCCATGTTTGACTGCTGTGATGATGATGATGATGATGATGAGGTTGCGAGATTGGAGCTGCCCTGAACTGTTGAGAACAAGGGTTCATGAACTTCGCGTGCCGAGGTCTTTCCCTTTTGGGATATATGCGCCGCACGACATTACGACATTGTACGAGACATGTACGAGTAGCAATATATCGCGATGGATGTTACATATTACCACGAGTGCTACTACAGTCACCACTAATACTCCAGAAGATATAACGATCCAACAATGAAATACCAATTCCAATTGTGCCAATCTAGACCAGCCCCATCCTGATGACGCCGACCGTTAACTTAACCGGTCCAACTTCCCTTTCCCCGCCCCCACCTCTTTTGCCTCTCTCGCCTCATGTCCCCACACGTGACAATCACAACATGCAACAACATTCAGCAACATCACCCAAAATCCAACTCATACATTCCCTCTCTCTCTCCCTCTCTCCTTGTGTGTCCCTCTCTCAGAATGACAGACCTAACACCCGTACAAAAGGCCTTTGCCACGGGCTCAACCCCCCACAGCGAAAGATGGGACAGCCTCTACAAGGAAGGGACCCACCCGTGGGACCGAGACGGTCCCTCCCTCGCCCTGGCAGACCTTCTACTCCAGAGGAAAGATGTCATTCCGCCGGTTGACTCCCAGGCCGATGGTGACTTGAGCAAGAGGCCTACGGCTCTTGTCCCCGGCTGCGGGAGGGGTCACGATGTCCTCCTGCTGGCAGAGTTCGGGTACGACGTCTGGGGTCTCGACGTCTCACCCGCGGCTATCGAGTTGGCCAGGGAGGTTGAGAGGAAGACCAAGGAGTCGTCGGGCAAGGTGTACGGCTCTATCCGGTGGCTTGTGGCCGACTTCTTTGACGATGAGTGGTCTGGCGGACGGACGTTTGACCTCATCTTTGATTATACTGTATGTTCCCCTTGCCCCCTTCTCACTCCCCTTTTGGGAATCCGCTGCGCTCGGCTTTCTTTTCTCCTCGCTACGCTCGCACTTCCCTTGGGGAATCCGCTGCGCTCGGCTTCTTTTTCTCCTCGCTACGCTCGCACTTTCTTATAGGAATCCGCTGCGCTCGGCTTTCTTTTCTCCTCGCTACGCTCGCACTTCCCTTGGGGAATCCGCTGCGCTCGGCTTTTTTTTTTAATCCTCGCTGCGCTCGCACGTCCTTTTCATGGATATTTTATAACCCCAGGACGTGCGAGCGCAGCGAGGATAGAAAAAAGCCGAGCGCAGCGGAAATACAACAAAGCAAATTCAAAGTGACTAACAGTGTGTGTAGTTCCTCTGCGCCCTGCCGGTAGACAAGCGGCCAGACTGGGCAACGCGGATATCATCGCTCCTGTCCCCCCGCTCGGGAAGGCTGATATGTCTAGAGTTCCCGTCGGGCCAGCCGCTGTCCCGACCGGGACCCCCCTTCGGCGTGAACCCCGAGGTGTACGAGGCCCTGCTGGCCAACCCGGGCGACGAGGTGGAGTACGATTCTAGCGGGGACGGGTCCGTGGTCGAGAGGGCGAGCGCCCAGCCGCCGAGGGATGTGGACAGTGTTCATCGTCTGGCGCTGGTGAAGCCGGTGAGGACGCATCCGGCCGGTATGGATGAGGATGGGGGTGTTCGTGATTTCATATCTGTCTGGAGTAAGTAGTGTTTTTTCAGGGGGACTTTATATTATTCTTATTGTCTGTCTTCTTTCCCTTTTGTCTTGTTCGTATCATGTTTCTGTTGGTTACTTTTCTCGTTTCTCTGTTTCAGTGCTTATACTGGCTGTGCTTTCTCCCTTGTTTGTTTAGTCGTTGATATTCTTTACTGTATTTGTTGCTTTGCTATGCTTGTTGCTTTGCTTTTCCCTGCTTTGCTATGTTTTTTTACGTGTCCTATTCTCCCCTTTGTTTGCTGTTGTTGCCATAGATGTCATATACACAACCCCTCGAATAGAATCAAAAGCATCACCCCCCTAAATCACCATGTCCCTCCTCGAAGAATCCCCCCCCCCTTAAATCACTCCTTCTTCAGAGGATCCCTCCTGAGAGAATTATAGTGCTCCCCCAACCCATACCCATGCCTATAATAAGCCAACCAGAGCGTCTTGCCCCCCTCCTGCCTACCCTCCACCTCGCCGATCCTCTCCATCCTGCCATCCTGCACCACGCGAATCTCCACGCCGTACCGCCTCGCCAGGGCCATGAGCTCCATCTGACCACCCCACTCGGCCGTATCCCTCATCTTGGCCAAGTAGGTCTGAAAGTCCTCGTCCAGAAACGGTGAGAAGTCATCGGCGTGGTTGGCCATGTACTCCACCGCTGCCCTCCTCACGATCCGGTATGGCTTCTTTGAACCCGATCTCGAAGAAGAAGAAGAACTTGAAGAAGATGATGACGAGGGGGGGGATGAGGTTGGGGACGAGGTCTCGAGAGGAACGCCATGTTGTGAGAGCTGATCCGCCACAGCAGAGAATAGACAGTGCCCATCTGGGTCAATCTCCTTCTCCACCAGGCCGTACGTCTGGAACATCTTGGCCATGTACTCCCCCTCCCTGGCCTTGTTGTCCGTCATGTGCGATGCCTCCTCTTCGGCTCGCTGAGCTGCTTCTTCCTGCTCTGCTGCCCTCCTAGCCATACGCTCTTTTTGGCGATTGCGTTTCTTGCCTCCTCCTGTTATTCCTCCTGCTATTCCTCCTTCTGCTCCTACTACTCCGCTTCCATTCGTGGCCGTGGCAGCAGCAGGAGGTGAAGAAGAAATATGCAACTTCTGCGCTGCCTTTTCCAACTCCTCACCAACCTTGTCCTCAATCTTCTCCAATTTACTCTTGCTATCCCTCTTGGTGCCGTTGGTGCCGTTGCTAGAAGGGGAGTCCTGCGAGTCGTCATCGTCAGACTTCCCCCCAGACTCCCCCGTACTCGTGGCAGTCATGGTGGCAGCCACAATCTCCCCTTCCTGCTTCTCCCTCAGTCGCCTCTCCATGTCGGCGCACTCGTCGTTGACGCCCTTGCGCGTCTTTTTCGTCGCATTCTTCTTCTTGCTCGTTATGCGACCTTGTAGTTCTTTGAGCTCCTTTCGGTGTCGCGACTGTGTCTGTTCCAGGGTTTCTGGTGTTATCGTTGTTGGTGCGTCCATGGTGGGGTGGGTGGACGGGCGTGTGTGCGTGTTGATGACCGGGTGTGTTCGTTTTGCTCGGATCGTGACTTTTTGACTGTGTTTGTTCGTGGTTCGTATATATATCTGGTCGCTTCGCTCGTCGCTTCGCTCGTCGCTTCACTTCTTGATCGTAACAACACGTCCCTGATGTAAAATAACAGTGTACGTTCGAAAGAGAGAAAAACCCGTAGCTCAGGTGGGGGTCCCCCCTTCCTGTGTCCCTTGTGGGCTTTAACCAAAAAAAAAACTGGTGGGGTTCATCCAGTCCTACCAGTGATGACGCACTTTTTCCCACCCCCAAAGTCCTCTTTACTTGTTTTATCATATCCACCACAGCCACCTACTTCATCATACATCTTACACTCAACACCCACTTACACTCGCGCTTACACTCACATTCACGCTTACACTCACACTCTTACACTTATACTGACACTAATCCTTCACAACTTGTTTTATATTTGCCTCCGGCGGCCCTTGCCAGGGGGGCTTATCCTCGCTCCGCTCGCTACTAATGTAATACTCACACTTGACAACTTGCACTTGGATGTGCCTCCGGCGGCCCTTGCCAGGGAGGCCCTCTCGCTCCTCTCGCTTCTGTTCCAAACATTGATTCTGTCAAGAGGCCCGCTACGCTCGCCAGAACCCACCACTGTCAAAGACCCAAGTCTGAAATCATATAAATGCTAAAAACCCCTAGTGGTATCCTATATTCAAGAAAAGAAAGAACGAGATGAAAGAAAGAAAGAAAGAAAGAAAGAAAGAAAGAAAGAAAGAAAGAAAAGATACAAGACAAAAAAAGGAAGATAAACAATAAACAATAAACAATATAAATACCTATAAATGGGGAAAAGTAAAAAACGAAAGATATCAAGAGATGAATAACAAAGGACAGAAAAGAATAACATCAAAAGAATGTGACAAAACATGAACAAATATGAACAAAAGCAAAATCAAAGGTATCGCTCCCCTTTCCTCCTATTCCACATCAATATACAAAATCAATATCAATATCAACATATAAAATCAGAATCAAAAACTCAAAAAGGTCAAAGGACCAAAGAAACGACAAGTCCCAGGATCAAAATCCCCTAAATGGGTCATCCCGGAAATAATCCTCTTCACCTCCCACCGTCGATGATCCTCCCCTAGCCCTAGACCCGTTGCTGTAATAGCTGCCGCTGTCCCGAGTGCGACTCCCGCTGCGACGAGACTGCCTCCTCCTCAGCTCCTTGCTCCGTCGGCGCGCCACGTGCCTCAGCTCGTCCTGCTCGTCAGGGTAGTCTCCAAACTGCGAAGGGCCAAGCGGGCTGATAAAGGCCTCCATGCGCACCGTGCCGATGGCGTCAAAGAAGTTGGACGGGCGGGACGACGCCTCAGACGTACGCTGCGACGATCCCCCAGCCTGGCTGGACATGCCCCACTGCGACTGGGAGTGCTGCGAGGGCTGTGACTGCGTCTGCGACTGAGACTGCGACTGGTAGTAGTAGTCTGACGACCCGGCTGTGCCGATGCTGGTGCCTGCCGTGCTGCCCGTCGGGTGGTGGCCTGATGAACCGCCTGCGCTCAGACTAGGTGCCGGGCCAGAGAAGCCCCTGAATGACAAGGGGGGGGGGACGTGTCCGCCCGTGTTGCTCCTCTTGCGTCCGTGGACGACGGCCTGGTTGGCCCGGTCCTGGAACCGAGGGATCATTGGCGGCTCCGCCGTATCGTACGACTGGTCTCGGGTGTGGCTGGTCGTGATGGCCCCGATGGCAAAGTCGGCTGCTGTCGGCGGTGCCCCCGTATTCGTCATATCTCCCATCTGCTCTGGAGTTGCGCTCGGGATGCTGGGGATAGGCGGCTCAGATGGCACGTGTGCTGCTGCTGCTCCTCCCATCATTCCGCCGCCACCGGCTCCGCGGCCCTTGGCGATTCGGATCGAGTCTCGGATGCCTGACCTCTTCGCCTTGGGTAGTGAAGGTGCCGGTGCGCCGTCCTCCATGCTCACCGCCGCCGGTGACAGCAGCTCCTTGTGGTGCGTCTGTTGCGGTAGCGGCGAGCTGATAATCTCCGGCACAGCTTGCGATGAGTGCGCCAGGAACGACAAGGCCGTCAGCCAGACGTAGTGCCTCTCCGCTGATGTGGCCGTGAACTTGAGGGCTCGCTGGGGTGTCAGGATCAGGACCGAGCGGTTGAATACACCGCCCGCAAAGCCCTTGGGTGCCGGGTTGTCATCCTTGACATCAAGGACAGATTGGATCATCACTGCAGTTCCTAAGTCAGTAAAAGCTTCGTCGGTCATACAATAGACAATAATGTGAACTCACGCTTCCTTCCCGTCTTGCCCATCAGAGCACTCCCTGATGACGGCTGCTTGCTACTCCACAGAATAGCCCTCTCGTACGGCGCGAGCCACACCCATCGCCTGTGGCGGTCATTCCCGGAATCGTCTTTGCTGTTGCCGCTCGTCTCAGGGACGTTGAACGACTTGCGCCTGCGGACGTACTTGAACATCCACTCGCCCACCATGCATTGGGAGATGGCGTCGACGACCGACGTCTGGTTGCCCCCGTTGCTGGTGGCGCCGTTGCTTGCACCGCTGGCGACAGAGACTGGGTCTGTGACGTTGGTCCCGTTGGTGCCATTGGTTCCGTTGGTTCCGTTGGTGATGTTGGTCGCGTACGTTCCCGTCGTCACGTTCGTAGCATAGGTTCCGTTAGTCATGCTGGTCACGTTGGTCTTGTCCGTCGTGTTGGACGCGCGGGGACGATGTCTCCTGTAGTGACTGTTGCCACGGCTGCGACGGTTACGCGGTGTCGTGATGTCGTTGCGCGGCAGGGGAGGCAGGCCGGGGCTCTCGGGCGCTTCGGTCGAGGGAGACAGAGGGGGGGGTGACCTGCTACCTTGTCTGCGGTAACGCTGGTTTTGGCTTCCGTACTGACGGGGCAGGGCAGCCGCCGACCGCGTCTTGCGGAGGCTGTTGGACGTGCTGGGCCTGTAGACGTGGGTGCGGGCATTGCGGCGCTGCCATCCGTCGACGCGCGTGGGCGACCTCCTGCCATCGCTGGTTGGTGCGCTGGAGATGGGCTTCCTCGAGCTCGCACGAGCAGGGATGGGGAACGGTGGGTACCGAGTGTCAGGCAAGCTGGGGCTTCGAGATCGGCCACCGGCAATGTGGCTGGCCATGCCGCTCTGGATCACGGCAGCCTTACGCATGGCGCTGCTGCTGTTGGCACCGCCTGGGGCATTGTTGCTGGGCGATGACCTGCCATCAGCAAGGCTGTAACTGCTGTGCACCTGTGATGCAATTGGCCTGACCGAGTTCCTGGGAGCTTGCCTCATAGACACGCGGTCAGGGGATGTCGGCGACGTCAAGGTATCCGTTGGGCTGCGAGCTCCACCACGGCTGGAAATAGACTGGGGACGCGGGGCCGATAGGGCTGTGCGGAACTCGCTGTCACTGTTGTCCTCGTCACCAAACTCGCCCTCGTCAGAGCTGGCCGTATCGAAACCGGCAAACAGGCTGCTGAAGCGGTGTGGCCTCTTGGGGGCCGCCCTATCATCTGACAGGGGGCCGTTGTCATTATTGCCTGGATACGAGTCGCGTAGCTCGTCCTCCTCTTCTCCTGGCGGTGGGAGCGATGGTGACACCGGCGGCTGCTGTTGCTGCTGCTGGTGATGATGATGCTCTCCCGATATCGACCTGGATCCTGCTGCCGTAACGACTGCCGCCTTAGCCAGACGACGCGGGTTACGTGGGGGAGCGACGCTGGGTACCGCGTTGAATCGCTTGTCCATATCCGCCCCAGAGGGGGCAGGGGTGGGTGATGAGGGTCTTGACGTAATGGACGATGGCTGGAGGTGCGGCGGCAGCTTGGCGAGACGCTTGTCGACCTGGATGCCTTCCGTCTGGACGCAGGCATCGCTCGTGGTCGTGGACAAGGGCATGTTGACTTGGCAGCCAAAGTGCTTGGAGAGAGGCGGGAGACGTGGCTCGCGGGGAGTTGACGGCCGGCTCGTCGGTGGTTGGATGCTGATACTCGGGATAGGTGGCGGTGAGGGTGACGGAGGAGGAAGATACTGTCGTTTACGAGGAGGACTAGGAGCAGCTGGCTCTTCCATCTCCGGCTCTGGTTCGGGTGCTGCGGGCGGCTCCTCGGTTTGCGTCGATGTTGTGACCATGATGGCCGGTGGCTCCTGGATCTCCTCCTCCTCGGGCGTCGCGGGGCGCTCGGGTGTGCCAGGCGGGCTTATCGGCTCCTCGACCGTCTGCGACGAGGACGACACCATCCTGTTGGGTGGTGGCTGCTCTACCGGCGGTTGATCCAACACGGTCTGCGCCGCAGTAGGGGTGAGCTGGACCCTCTTGCGTCGCTGGTTCGCCTCGATCTCTGAGTCACCGCGGGGTCGTGATACGACAGTGTCATCCTCGGCAAGCTTCATCGGGGGGATGGGCGTTTCGGGTTCAGCCTCTGGCTCTGGTGAGGGCTCGGTAGCCTGAACAACTGGTGAGGGAGGGGGCGTGTACTGCACGCCCGTGTCGGTGTACGTGGGTTTCTCAATGATGGTGACCTCTTCCTCCTCGCCCTCCAGGGCCTCGAGGACCGAGGGGTTCATGAAGAGCTTCCCACGGGCCATGCTTCCGGGTCGCTTCAGGCTGTCGATACTCTGGTTCCTGGCGTGCCTGGGGCCAACGCCGCCGGCGCTGTCCCTGCTGAAGTTCCTGGCATGGCCGTGCTGGCTCGTGTGGCCGGAGAAGACGCTCTCCCTGCCGTCCCAGTCGGTCTCGTCGTCGTCATCGAGATCGAGCTCATCAGCGAGAGTGTTGCCGGGGAGCTTGCCGATGATGGAGCCGCGGTTGGGGTGTGCATGGGAGAAGCGGATGCTGTTGGTAATGCTCATGGAGCGGACACTGCCACCGTCGTTCTCGCGACCGCTCTCGACGTCGCTGTCGTTCCCGCCGGCGGCACCATGCGCCTGAGCGGCTTGGAAAGCGGCAACCTCGTCGAGGACAACCTTGAGCCTGCTCTCGGCGACGTGGAGCTTACGCTCAAACTTGCGCCTCTCCTCGTCCCAGTCATCCTTCTCGCGAGCCCACTGGTCGTGGACTCGTTGCGAGTCGTCCTCCTGGATACGGACCTTCTTCTGAGCCGTCTCGAGACGCTTCTTGGTATCTGCAGATGCTTCGACAGCCTCGTCCCTTTCCCTGGCAAGCTCGCCTAGAGCTGACGAGGTGCCGCCTTCCAGCAGGGCCAATTGACGCTTCAGCGAGCGGTTCTCTTTAGCGGTGGCGCTGAAGCCTTTGACGGCATCCTCCTGCTCCTCACGAGAGGTGCTGAGGGTCTGTTCCAGGCTCTCGATGAGCTTGAGTTTTTCCTCCTGGTCCCTCCGCAAGGACAGGATCTCGGAGACCAGGTTGGCGTGCAGGGTGGGTGTAAATCGGCGAGGGTCCAGGATGCTGACAGAGTCGTCGTTTGTGATGTCCCTCGAGGTGCGCTTCGAGTTGCGGCGCTCCTTTCGCTCACTGTGCATTGGAGGCGGCGAGGGCGGTCCCCTGGGCGGCGGGGTGATGGAGCGGCGGTTCATTTTGTTGACCGGCGTGGACTGGGTAGACAGTGGTAACGACGCAGTGGCCGGACCACTGAGGTAATCGTCCTCCCAGTCGGTCATTGTCGAGATAGATGGCGGCGGACCGACGCGTCGCATTGCAAAGATGATCCTATCCGTAGGTTGGGGGCCGCATGGGCTTTGAGCGGCCACGGGCAGCTACCAAACAAAGGTGATTATTCTGACCGATAGGATTATGGGGGCAGGAAGTGATTCAACGGTTTCTCGAAAGTATACCCCGCTCTCCCAATCAAGGGGACGGATTCGCTTGGTAACTAGCCATTGGACAATTGTCAGTATACAGAAAAAGCAACGACGTACATTCGACATGCATGTCTTGTCTCGAGCAGTGGGTCTGAGCGCGGCAGGCCGAGGGCTGGGAAGAGCTGCGGCGCGGGAGAGCTGAACTCACACTTGGGTTTCAAGAGGCCGAGAGTCGAAGTTGAAAAGGTGAGAATCCCGTTATATATGTTTGTATATATATATATATAAGAAATATGGCTTGAGAATTAGAGACTAGGTGGGGTGTTAGTCTGTGTCGTCGAGTGTGCGCCGTGTGTAAGCCAGCGCGGAGCGAGCGAAGGCCAGCAAGAACTGGGAGTACAAGGCAAGCCAAGTATATGCAAGTGCCCGGCCGGAGGGACCGAAGCGAACCACAAAAAGCAGGCAGCGACGTACCAAAGCAGAAAAGCAACGAGATGCTGTCGCAGTCGAGTGAAAGAGTCGTCGGAATAGAAAGAGTGAAGGCACTTTTGGGTGGACGGCGACTCGTCTAGCTTCCGATCCTAGCGCGACACGGTTGGAGCTATGCTTCCATTATCCCACATGTATCGACAGCGTGGGGAGAGGGAGGATATTCGCGTGCGGAAAGTAAAACGTCGTTGGTCGCGTATTGAATTGAAAGAGAAAAGAGGGGAAAAAAGATATAGCCGGATAGGCAGACTCGAAGAGAATAAAGGATTGGTGTGGATTCGACAAAAAAAAGGTTTTCGATTATATTCGTCGTCGTTGTATCGGTCGGAGAGAGAGCGCGAGGCACAGAGAGGGTATTGGATCAAAGAAGGAAAGACAAGCTAAAAGAGAGTGTGTTTGTGTCAGCCACGGTGGCCGCGGTTTCGGTCTAAGACGATCAAGAGAAGGAAAGAAAAAAAAAGAGAAGGAGAGACAATATGCGCCAGAGCGCGCACACACGAAAAGGGAAGAAGAAAAAAAAGGAGTCAAAACTCACAATTTACTCGCAAGAGAGAGAGAAAAAAAGAAGAAGCGCCAGGCAACGAGTTCGAAGGATAGAGAAGAGGTTGGTCGAGAGACAGGGGAGGGGCGTGCAGAGAGAGAGCGAGAAAAAAAAGAAAATAAATGTAGAAAAATAAATGACGATGGAAATAGACAAACCCCAGCAATTAAGAAATCAAAGAGAAGGTTGTGCAAAAGAACAGACAACCCATGCCACTGACTGTGAGTTGTATAAAATAAGAATAAAAACACATGGACAACAAGCCTCGATGTCCCAAGATGGAGATTGTAGGAAAGAAAATGAGCAAGGCAAGAGCAAAAGGCAAGAGCAAAGGCGCACGGAGAGGAAGGAGCGACGGGTGTGGGGAGGGATTGGGATCAATTAGGGGGTGCAAGGTAGGAGCGAGTGGGAGATGACCATTGACCATACCACGTACATTAGTACTACTACTACCACTACGAGTACAGTATTGACCACTACGAGTACGAGTACCAGAGAGATGCGAATTTGAATGAATTTGACAAAGGATACTAATACTATTTTAGTGCATATTATCATTCGACTACGAGGACTATTATTCTACTCGTGCTCCGTACTGGAATTACGGAATGCTGCTGATGATAAATGCGGAGTGCGGATACCCTCGTCATCATCATTCACGCGTCCGTATCCGTGCCTGTCTGTACGAGTACCTCAAATCGCAGCCAAACAAATTCGCCTGTCAGGCTGTCAATGACATTGCCACGGGCCAAGAGAGGGGACAAGTGGAGGAGGAGGAGGGGAGGGAGAGGGAGAGATGGACAGTCTCCGAGAGAGAGAACAGACACTCTTTGCCAATGGTTGGTTCAACACCACCCCCCCTGGTAATCCCTGCAGTTGACCCTCCCCCCTGGGCCCTGGTATCTGTAGTCTGTATTACCCTGGTATTATTCCGTACGGCGGCGTACAATTCCGCATCCATCCCCTTTTTGTGTGTGTGTGTACGAGTACGGAGTACAGAGTATTACGCATATGTGTGTCCTATCGACGCGCACCCAAGTCGACGCGGGCAAATGATGAGGCTCAATTGAGTAAGACCCTTGTCCAATTCCGTGTTTGAGAACCGGGGAGTAGGGAGAGGCTTATAATACCCAGTGGTTGAGGAATTGAGACGAGGTGTTGGTTCTAAACGGTACGGTACGAGTACGGAGTTTTACAGTAGGTGTTGGATGAGGTGGAAAGCCAATGGAAATAACAAAGAGGAAAGAGTTGCGTACTAAGAACCAATAGCCTACTGCTACTCCGAGTACAGACTTTACTACTCCGTACATGTACCGAGGAATGCGGAACGGACGGTTAAAGGGTGGAGGCGAATGTCTCGGGCGCCATGCGATCTGGTCATTATGGGACTCTGCTCTGGGCATTCATACAGGTAATACTAGAGATAATAATACAGGTAAAGAATCATCGAGTCCAATGGAATGCTCATAATACTTACTGGCAATACTGACCTACCGATATAATAGGATCAACACAGCTTCACCATAGTATCAATATTACATATTATCTGGGCACTCTGTAAACAAAGTGATGATATGCATCAACCGGTGGCTGACCTCTGGCCGCCCTGTGGCGGGGAGATGAGACAAGACTGTTAGTCTGTCCTAGCCTGTAGACTTGAAGTAGTAGCAGTACTATCACTAGCACTATCACGATTAGCACGAGTCTTGTATGAGTTTTTTCCCAGCCCCTGGATATTACATATGGGGTAGTTTTCTAGTACATGCACTAGAGACTCCAGCTCTATGGAATTGGTACTACGGCATGAAGCCATCAGTGTTCCATGGGTACAACAATCAATCCTGTCGTACGGAGTACTAGAGTACGCAATGACATCTTTTCATCGGTCGATATCAGGGGCTACATGATGCAGGTGCAGCCATCTACAATATATTCACATAGAATAGCACTGATGCCATCGATATTCCCCTTATACTCCGTACTATGTAATATACCACAACTGCGCCATGTACCACACAAGTCCCCCCCGGTAAAGACAACCGTCCCGATCCCTGGATCTCGCAATTTCCCCTTTTCACCTGTACTTCGTACAGCCTACAGCCTACAGCCTACAGGTACGGATATCATCATTTTCCCTTCTCTTCTTTACACCGATCAATTCACCGAGTCACATTTCCTTTCTCACCTTGACTTCTCTATTAATACTGCCCTCATTAATAATATTCGGGAACTCTATTAATACCATGAGTATCAATACTAGGTACCTGCTATTCAATGCTTCGTGTTATCTGCATAAACTATCAAGACCGGGTTCAATCGACTCCAGTCCAAAGCTCCCAACATACGATCCCAATATGCAGACACATGTTGCATGCGCAGTTCCAATGCAGGGTCTCTTTTTCCTCTTCTCTTCCTCTCTCTTACCCCTGCAAGCCCAAGAGTTATCGTGCCGTACCTGTACTCCATTTGGTGGCTAATACCTGTGCTGTACCCCCCCTGGCCCCTACGACCCAGAATAAATCATCCTGAAATTTCATTTTCTCTCTTTTTTAGTGCTCTCGTACTTTGCGCATAGTATTACCACCAAAAGTTGAGTTTACAGGTACAATTTACAGGCAGGTACGAGTATCAATGTGATGGGATTGAATACACGTGCATACGAGTATGACAGAGGAAACAAGGCTCTCTTTTCTCCCCCCCTCCCCCCTGAGAATCTACCTGCATTACCTATCATGTACATGTAAGCACTTCAAGCACGCGTAATATATCGTATGCACCCCGGATCACATATGCGTCCAGCATACCCGAGTACAGGAACGAGTACACAGAGCCCATCCCTAGTCCTCGGTGTGCCTTGCACCTTTGCGAGTAACGTGCCTACGGGTAGATTAAAATACTGACAGCACATATGGTTCATGTGCTTGTACTATATCCCCAATATCCCCAATACTCACAGACCTCAACAGACATAGCACAGAGCACGACCACGACCACGAGTACTAGGGAATCACCCACCGCACCCGTGTGCACGGATGTCCCCGCTCAATATGACATGTTATCAAGGTCTACGAGTACAATGACATTCGAGAAGAGGTAACAAGGCTACTGTGCTCCGTACATGTACGTACGTATTTAACCACGCCCTCTGATGCTCACTAGGCTGAAAGCACTACGACATAAGATATGCCCATAGTAAGAGCAGTCCCAATACAACTACTACTACAACGGGTCAATTGCAAATCTCTTCTCCCCTCCTTCATACCCAAGCAGCCGGCGCACAAAGTGGATTATCATTAGTACATGCAGAACTGCAGTGTGCCCGCATCCCAGGGGGGGTAAAAGGTGGCAACGTAGCTCCAGCCAGACCCGGGACCCGCGAAGCTCCATTTACTCCGTATTACAGTCTTGCAGATAGTAATACTCCGTTTGTCCGTCAAGTTTGCTTGCTACCTGTACTACTCGTACACCTGCAGTCTGCAATCCACATGTTCATCACCAACACCCACTATTCCCTTGACTGTAATCTACTGGGTAAATCCTATCCTCCGTACTCCGTACACCTGTACGAGTACCACTATCCGTAAGCTCTCGACGTAAATGATCAAATCACGCGTCCTTGTGCAACTGCACAGCACCGCATCGGGGCTTCCCGTTGTGGTCCTCCCGTTGTCAGTGTCAGGACATCACTGGACCTGGATGACCCATGGACTCGTACAGACAGGCACGGACCGTACAGGTACGGTACAGGTATTAATACGAATCCTATCCGTCCTCCGTCCTCCCCGCCCATGTTTGCTTTTTTACATGTCTTTGCTTTTTTCCCTTTCTTTCAATCCCTGACCCTTTGAACCTTTTTTTTTCTGACGTGTTTCAAAATATCCGCGGGATGACGGTTGGTTGATGAAGCTGTGGGGGCTATTGTTGATCCTAGGACATAGGCTGAAGCTGTACGAAGTACTCGTAGTATTGTCTGGACTCGATTGCACGCACTTTATCAAGGATAAGGGGGTAAGATAGAGTTGGAATTACGTCGTACGAGTTATTACCTTGGTAATATGGATACTATCATCATAGACATATATCGTTGTACTGCACTGTAGTACTCGTAGAAGCAGGTAGACAGAAAACCAGACCGAAACGAAACGAAACATTGTACATTCAACACATGGCTTGAATTTGAGTCTGTTGAGATGTTTTTCAGTTGAACAATGGATAGTAGGTCCCACTATCACCGTAACCGTTACGGCCCGTCCGTCACGGCACGCTATTAACCCAGTGGGCCTGTTGACCATGTTTTCGAACAATCACTTTTTTCTTGTTTTTTTGTTCTTTTCTTTTTCTTTTCTTTCTTTTCCTTACAGATGGTACTGTAATGTTCTTTTTTGCCTTTTCTTGCACAATATGTTGGTGCAACAATACATTGGATGAACCAACATACACACACATGTAACACATACGAGTACTACTTCCTACCAACCCAATCCATGAAGAGCAAAAGCTCCGAAAGGGAGGAGGGGGGAGGAAGGAGCATTTTCCAAGGCACGAATATGCAGCTAACCTGTACTCCATACGACTAACAGAGTCTGAACCCTGCTTAAGCGCCAGGAACCACATGGCACATGCAAGCTGCGACAGACAATCACCTCGAAGCCACGAAACGCACTCGTGCAGCAATGTACATGTATGTGAGCCGCACGAAAACTACCTGTTTTTGGACAATTCTGAGAACGTAGGAGATGAGTTGGGGGCGGCGTTCGATATTTCAATTCTATCTGTTTCGGTTTTCGGTGCAATTCTCTTATATCACATACATGTACTACCAGTGTGCAGCATGCAGAGCCCGGACCTCAATATATGACACTACTACTACGTGCATCCGTGAGATCGTCACAGCACGCCATGAATGTACGAGTGTAACTACAGCATGAGAGAATAAAAGAGGAAAGAAATGTATCTTATCATATGTATGCATGACGGTCACAATCACCCGAATGCACGTGCTAACACACATACACATTCAACGTTGTAATTCGGTCTGTCGTTGTGCCGATGATGGCTCACCCTATACCTCGGCTGTCGTGATGGCATGTCCTGGGGATGATTGCAAACACCAGTCATGAACACGATTTTCTTATATAGATCAGAATCAAAGATGTTGTGCTTACATATTCACTGTTACGCTTTATAGACACACAGATGGTGCCTGCCTCCAGTAGATGTTGTCACATGATGCTGACCTATATACCACCAAAGGGCGTAGATGACGTGCCAAACTCCCCCGCATCAACTACATGTACACTCACAAGTTCGATCTCAACATCACCACCTCAGTCTAATACATTCCACAACAAAACACTTGTACATACATCATAACCAACAGCAGCAGCGACACAACAAAAATGTCCCCAGGCAAATTATCTCCCCTAGCCGACATCAAGGCCTTGACATTCGACGTCTTCGGCACAGTAGTAGACTGGCGTTCCTCAGTGACAGAGGAGCTCTACCTCCGCGCCCACCGCAAGCTCACCTCCTCCCCATCTTCCTCTGAAGAGACGGCACCCCTGTCCCCGGCCACACGGTCCCGTCTAGAACAGCTCGGAGAAGAAGACTGGGGCCGCTTCGCCCAAGAGTGGAGGAACACATACAGCCGCTTCACAGCGGGGTACGACCCGTCCAACGACCCATGGAAGACGATAGACCAGCACCACCACGACAGCCTGGTATCGCTCCTGGAAGGGTGGGGACTGAGCGACCTCTACACGCAGTCCGAGGTCGAATCCCTCAGCCTGGTGTGGCATCGTCTTCGGCCCTGGGAGGACTCAGCCTCGGGACTAGATGCCCTATCTCGGTGCCGCCGCTCCAACGCCGGAGGGCAAGAAGGAGCAGGAGGACAAAGGCTTGTGTTGTCTACACTGTCTAATGGAAACGCCTCACTTCTCAACGATCTAGCCGACTTTGGAGGCCTGCACTTTGACAAGATCATCTCCGGGGAGATGTTCCGCGCCTACAAGCCTAACCCGGCGGTGTATCTCGGTGCGGTGCGCGAGCTGGGCCTCGAGCCGGGACAGGTGGCCATGGTGGCGGCGCATCTCAACGATCTTGATGCCGCGAGGTCCTGCGGGCTGCGTACTATATACGTCGAGAGGGAGAGGGAGGAGGCTTGGGGGGAGGATGATGAGAGGTATCGTTCTGCTGAGGGGTGGGTTGACCTTTGGGTTCGTTTGGGGGATGGGGGGTTCGAGGAGGTTGCTAGACGGTTGAGGTCTTGAGGGCATGGAACTGTAGAAAGAGGACTGTGAGATGACCCCCCTTTTTTTTTCTTTTACGGACTTCTTGCATCGCATCGACTTCGCATCGTGCATTGCATGAGCGTCTTGCATACAGTATACTACCGTGGTCGTGGATTTCCAGACATGTTGCTTTTTCTCCGAGACTTGGCTGTATATGCAGAGAATCCCATTCTCCGTACTACAACGTTGCTTCATGTACACGTGGGAAACATATTGGTGTTAGTATTACGAGTACATATATGTATTACTACAACCTGAACTCATGCCGTGGAAGTTGTGTACGAGTATTACGTCTCATCAGTGTGTCCAGAAAGGAATGTAAGAATGACAAAAAGGAGCCAAAAAGTTACTCGTATAAATAAAAGACCATCCTGCCATCCTGCTAGATTTGCCACATCATCAACGTACCATACATGGACAAAAGAGGATGATTCTCGCCACAAAAGCACGTGTGAATATAAAAACCAACTTCCATGGAGGCTTTTTTTTTTTTTTTCGCCTTCCATCCGGGAACGTAACCCCACGCGGGAGGGGGGGGCTTAGTCGGATAAGCATCCCGCAAAGGGAAGTCCCAAGACAAGAGCCATTTACAATTGATACTACGAGCTCTAAGCTCGATATATTGAAGAATGACCAATATAGGAAGGTCTTTTTTTCATCGAATCCTAGGGAGTGACAACCCAAAAAAGAAAGAAAAAAAAAACGTCCCGCGTCCCCAATCTAACAAAAAAAAAGTGACATATAACGGCAGCATCCGTATCCCCGTACAAGAAGGCACACACACACACACAGCACACCTACATAAATTTAACCTAGCATCCCCCGTTTTAGACCTCTCTGCCTGTTGGTGGTGTGGAGGATATGTGTGTGTGGAGGATATGTGTGTGTGGAGGGGTCCGTGTGTGTGTGCCTGAACGTGCATGGACGGCCCGCGTTTCCCATGTGTGATACCGGGTAAGGGGCGGGGTGTGTGTGTGCGGACAAGGGGGGGGGGAAACAGACATGGAAAAGGAAGGAGAGAGAGAGAGAAAAGAGATCAGATAGATTTTGTGTTTTCTTCTTTTTAGAGAAATGTACATATTTTTCCTATGAAAGAGTTACACGCGAGATAGACGTGGGGTGTTGAGAACGAGCCGAGCCGAGGCCGCGGATATTACACATCCATGGGAGGAAGTATACAGCTCCGTATCAAGGTCCGACGGTTGTCGGGCCTTTGTGCGTGTGAACAAAGAAAAGGAAAAGTTGGAAAGTTGGAAGAGGAAATAGTAAATAGAGAGAGAGAGAAAAACAAGATTTTGTGCCAAACCAAACTAGTAAAGGATGAAAAGGTATAGGAACATTGAAACAAGTTATGACGGGAAACATGATGATGATGGTGATGGTGAATGGCTTTTTTCCTTTTACCCCACATCTACCATATGTTACGCACAAGTCGTCTTTTGGGCAGTGCGTGTATGGAGAGTACGTGTATCTAGGGAAGAAAGGTATACTCCAAAAAAAAAAAGATTAAAAAAAAAAAAAAGATCATCCCGAGTTAAGCGACTGTATGAGTTATTACAAAACAAGATACAATTGATTACGCATACAATGTACATGAATCAAATGTTCTTAGGGCTGCTTCATGATTTGTCCTCCTAGTCTTGTTATTTTTCTAGTCGCATACATGACACTAAACCACTGGGCCTACTAGTCGATACTACTCCGTTTCTCTGCTCTCTGCTGGTCGTACTAACGTTAATCAATAGGGAACACAATGTGAACTGATAACCATCCCACGGCACTTGTACGTCAGAAACGCAGGTTGCGCAGGTCTAATGTACGGTGTAACGCATGAGAACACCCCCCTCAATAGTTGCAGTGAGGCTTGCATAACCTGTACATGTATGGAGCATAGTACAGGCAGAGCAGGAAAGAAGAGTTATCAAGGTGGTTGGACCCTGTATGGCTTCTCAGTGGGGGTGTTTTTTTCTTTTTTTTTCTTTCCTTTTTTTGCAAGTTCCTCAAGTTGAATCGATTGCCGCTGCCGCCGCGGCGAGTAAATAACCAACAAGAGAATGTTGGTTGGTATTGACGGTTGGTTCCAATTTGGCAGTTGCCTAGGCGTATTGCCTGTAATACTTGCCTGTGGTAGCTGGCCTAGAGGGAGTGTGTGTGAGAGTGTATCAGTATGTGGAGAAGAGTCGTAGTCGCATGGACAATTGAACTTGTCCATTGTTAGGAAAAATAGGGAGAAACTGCCACTACGAGTACTGCTAGTAACCTGACGTTATTGACATGTCGGGTCACCGAATGCTACCATGTACAAGTCTCTCTGTTCATGTAGGTAGTGAAGCATTGAGCAATGGGCTGCATATATGCAATGTACGAGTACTCTGTAGCTGCAACGTATAGGCACGCACGACCCATTTGAGGAGCTCGTCAGGGAGTTTATGACGATTCATGAGAGTTGCTGCTTTCTCTCCCAACTCATTCCTTTCTCCCCTCAACCACGTTCAATGCCATGGCGCGATATCATACTACATGTCTAGTAGGGACCCCATAGATATCGTGGTGGTATTACTCATTGTGGGCACGACAGAAAGCCATGCGGTGCATCGTAGCCTAGAGAGAGTACTAATAAAGAGCTCTACTCGTATGTTACAACTACCTATTCCTAGAGTACGAGTACATGTAGACTGACTGACCCGCCATAGACCCGCTGGACAAGTCTTGTCAGAAAGCGTGCAGCTTAGCTGTACGGAGTATTGTAGTCGTACCCTAATTGCCCAAGTCCTAGCTACGTACGAGTATCCGTACTTTGTTTAGTCTCTTTTTCTTCTTCTTCTTTTTTTGCGGGTTAGGAATAAAAGATCTCAATGAATTGCTGTCCGGGTAGTAAAGTAACAATGGGGACGCGTGTCTTTTTCTTTTACCTGTACGAGTACGACAAGTAATAGTCATAGAAGTTGCATCCGTAGAGTATCATCATGGCTACTACTACAGTACGTGCTCGTATGGACTACTAGGACTACTAGTATTATTCAATACTACTGCTACAGTACTATATATGAGGAGTAGTAGTAATAACAGTAGGCCACAACTATGCGTCGGCATCCATTACCCCTTTTCTTCCGCACGATGCTTGAATGAATGACAACAAGTTGGAAACATTGCCGAGAGAGAGTCACATCAATAGGCAGAAAAAAAAATCAATCAACAAATCGGCCCATCGCCGGGGGAAGAAGGGAAGGGGGGGGGGGGAGACAAGGTCAAGGAGGAGGAGGTACATGCATGCAACACGTAGATACAGGGGAGCAAAAGAGCAAAAAAATAAAAGGAAAAAATAACCAGGGCCAGTATGTCGGGGACCACACATCGGCTACTCTTGTCACTGGTCAGCTTCTTCCCCCCCCCGGGTATCCTCTTTCAAACGTGGGACCCAGAAGGCGGCGTCGGCTAATACCATCCACTCCTTTTCTCTCTCTTTCTCTGAGCTCCCTCGTCTCTCTCTTGAGCTCTGAGCTCTCTGGTTGGCGCCTCCACTGTTTCCGCGGCTCCTCTTTCTCGAGTGGATTCCCTTCTTCTTTGGCGCGCCCGGGGAGGGGGGAACGTCTGCCCGGGAGGAGGGTTTTTCTTTTTTTCTCTTTCTTTTCAAGGGTTGTGGTACGAGTTATGGGTAGTAACTGGGTCTAGGAGTACGAGTACTTTACCTGTAGGACTCTCTACTCGTACATGTATACGGAGTACGGAGTAGAGTATTATTACTTCTGTTGTCGTAGTATTAGTGTGAATGCTACCAATGATAGACTCGAACAGACTGGGTATACTATTCGTAATACTACTACGGATACATGGTAATATTGACTACTCCGTAGACTTTTATGCATTGACAACATGACAAAGTAGAGGGCAATGGTCATTGTCCAATGATGAATACTGGTGTAATACTACTTGAGAGTATATGTACGAGTACTCGTACAGGTATATACGGAGTACGAGCAGAGGTAGTCGTATGTTGTGCGTTGTGTGCGTGCTTTTGAGCCTAGCAGCTAATAGCTACTACGGGTACTGCTAGTACTACGGATACTACTACTAGTACTACGGATACTGTTAGTATTGCGGATACTAAACTGGTACTATGGAGCTGGTGGCAGAGTAATAGTAGGAGTAGTAGTAGCTATAGGCAGTCTAGTAGATGCAAGTTGAGCTCGTACTAATACGGTACTAGCTAGTTTATTATGGTACTAGTGGGTAGTAGTAGCATCTGCGAGTATCTGTGCGAGCATGTGTACTCGTACAGATAGTAATCCCAGTCTTACCAAGTAGTACGAGTAACAACATGGAAGAGATGAATGAATGCAACTGCATGTGTTTAGGATGATGGTGAGACGAAAGAGGGTGTAATACTCGTACCCGTACAGGTAGAGAGAGAGAGACACACACACAGATAGAATAAAGGAGAAGAAAAAAGACAAATGGAGAAATGGACAGAAAGAGAAAGAGAAGGAGCGAGCAACAACTCCCCATCACAGAAGGTACGACGTGCTCGCTACATGGGTAGTTCCTCCCCCCCCCAGCAGTACTATGCCGGTATCACACCCAGTGGGCAGGACCGGACCCCCCTCCTACCACCCCTCGCGCCTTCCCCCGAAAAAAATTGACATCCCCGAGGGACTTGGGATAGGATTTGGGGGGAGGACGTTAGGGGGAGGACTTTTTTGCCATACTAGTAATACAGGGCAGAGCAAGCAGGAAAACAGGACAACCAAGAAAAAAGCCAAATGTCATGTATTACGCTGTAATATTATCGTACTAGCAGAGGTAATAGAATTGGTTGTTACGAGTACTCGTGTGTACGAGTACTATGGACGAGTATAGGTACCCGTAATCCGGCACCTGTAACAAGTGGCAGTAGGTACATGTACGTACAGCAAGGAGCAGGAGCAGGCAGCTCTTCCCTTCTCTCTCTCTCTTTCTCTCCCTCCCCCCCCC
>FYEV01001789.1:1472315-1525275 GCA_900188565.1 Geosmithia flava
CGCCGAGAAACATTTCTCGACCCCCAATCCATCCGCCCCCCCCCAATCCTCCAATCTCGCTGTCAATTCCAAACCTCCCTCCTTACCTACACATCCCGTTACTGTATTACGCATTAATTCTCGTACCCCATCTGTATCTGTCCCATTTTGACAACAACAACAAAACATCCACCACCACCGCCGCAACTACCACCACCACCACTACCACCACCTACGACGATAACCTCAACACAACCCCCACCTTTTCTTCTCCCTTTTCTTCTTCTTCCTCAAACCACCTTTGAGCTTCCTCTCTCTCTCTCTCTCCGACTACGGCCCTTGCGCCGTTTTCTCCCACTCGGATCTTGGCGACGAGTTTCCCTGCATTTGGAGGAAGCCGGGAACCAGCTTTTGCTTCATTGCAGCAAGCACCCTACTAATTTTTATTTTGGCTTCTCCTCCCTCTCTCCCTCCTCTCCCCCTTCTCATCTCGACACCTACCTTTACGCACACGACACACATACACACACAACACCGCCCATAATGGCGGGCCGAATGGTCTTGTACAAGCTTGTGGTCCTGGGAGACGGTGGTGTCGGAAAGACGGCATTGACAATTCAGCTATGTCTGCAACACTTTGTCGAGACGGTGAGTTTTCCTTTCCCACCTTTTGTTTATACTCTTTGCGCTCTCACCCCTCCCTCTATTACAACAGCCACTGACTCTTGACTTTTCCCTCTCTCTCTCTAGTATGACCCGACAATTGAAGATTCGTATCGCAAGCAGGTCGTCATCGATGGCCAGCCCTGCATGCTCGAGGTGCTCGACACGGCGGGTCAGGAAGAGTACACAGCGCTGCGCGACCAATGGATCCGCGACGGCGAGGGCTTCGTGCTCGTCTACAGCATCTCGTCACGCTCGTCGTTTGGGCGCATCAAGCGCTTCCACCACCAGATCCAGCGCGTAAAGGAGTCGGTTGCCTCGTCGCCCTCGTACCCGGGCTCCCCGCTCGCCACCGTCACCCCCCAGTCCATGCAGATGCCCGTGCCCATCATGCTCGTCGGCAACAAGAGCGACCGGATAACGGAGCGCGAGGTGTCGACCCAGGAGGGCCACGCCCTGTCGCGCGAGCTCGGCTGCGAATTCGTCGAGGCGTCGGCCAAGAACTGCATCAATGTCGAAAAGGCCTTTTACGACGTCGTCAGGATCCTGCGCCGCCAGCGCCAGCAGGCCTCGAGGCCCGCCGCCGGTTCCGGGGGCCGCAGCCGCACCAGCAACGGCGAGGCTGGCGGTCGCGAACGTGATCCTCATCGGTACCGCCGTCACAAGGATCGCGACGGTTCCAAGATTAAGTGTGTACTATTATGAGCAACGCTTCTAGCTTAGGATCTGGAACCCAAGGATCCGGAACCCACTTCTTGGATGCGATTATGCCTTGGGGGTTATCCCCTCCCCTCGGACAACCCCTCGGACAGCCCCTCGGACAACAAACACCTTGGGATACCACCGACACAAAGGGACAAAAGACACAAAAAAAAACTCAAAAACTACTACTACTACACCCATTATCAAGATGATGGCGAACGACTTTTTAAAACACCAACACAACACAACACACAACCCGACACGGAAACAAAGGAAGGAAAAGAAAAAAAAAATACATGAAAAAAAGAACAAAATGCGAAAGTCAATTGATGACATATTGGTCGCCCCTATTACTTACTTACTCCCCCCCTCACCCTCACCCTCTTAAAAAGGAAAAAAAGAAAGAACAAAAAAAACCAGTTACACCGACACGATTCTACTTCTTGACGATGCGAAATATTGTGGCCAGCATATTTGATTTGGGCGATTTATATTTACTTTTTTTTTTCTTTTCTTTACTTGGACCTTTCTTTTGACACGTTTTCTGGATATATACATATATTCGTTTCTATTTCTTTTCCTTTCTATCTATCCATTTCTCCCTTTTTTTTTCTTACCATTTATTTCTTATCATCTATTTTCTTTTGGACTATTGAGAAGCAAGAGATGCTGGGGGGTGTTAAGAAGAAGCGAAAGAAGAAGAAGCAAAGAAGCAAAAGATGCTGGAGGGGTAAAGACGATGAAGAAGAAGCAAAAGAAAAAAAAGCACCATTCCATGATTTTGTTTATTTTGGCGAATGGCGCATTAGGGGGAATATCCCCGAGAAGGATTTTAAGAGGGAATACATGTTGACTTTATGTGTGTGTGTGTGTCTGATGCTGTGTGGTGATGCTGTGTTCATCTATCAACCGATATGTGTATGATGATATCGCCATTCTCTCTTGCTACACTGTTACTACCGATACAGCAATATACTACGGAGTACTCGTACACATTCGATCATTCTCATCACTCTTCAACGCCTTTCAAACGACTCTTCTGTTTGTGTCCATCTGTCCATCTACTCGTGGTTAGTACCAAGGCAACCCCTGCCATACAAGTAAAAAGTCGGTATTAATAATTCCAAAAGGGTTGCTATTGAACAACCACTACCAACTACCCAACCACCCCCGGCAGGGACCATGATCCCTGCTGAAACATGACAAGGGCAGGATTTTTTTATTATTCCCTTTTTTCACACACTCTTTTTTCTTTCCCTATCAACGTGGTATTTATTTATCTTTTACTGGGATGCCTTTTTTTCCCCTCCTCTTTTACCAGCTACTAGGATTGACTACTCCGTAGTAGTGTCATTGTTACTAGGATTTTTTTTTGTTATTATTGGGATAATAATATACGCTATTACACGGGTACGGGTACAGGTACTGGTACTGGTAAAGAAAAAAGAAGAAGAAAGAAAAAAACATGGCATGACGGCAGAAGTATAAGGCAAGGCAAAAAAACATGGCAACGTGCCGTTCCGTAAACGTGTTCTTGGCTAGTCTAGGACTAGGAATAGATGTGATTATAACTACTCGTAATCAACAGTGTAATAACTAAATACTGGCAAAAGCAATGAATGAGAAAAGAGAATATTTCCTTTATACCTAGTACTCCGTATTTCAATTGAGACTTTCAAGACATGTGACCCCCATTACATGTAATGTCATACATGATTATTGCGAGTACTAATATTAAAAAAAAAAAAAACCAACCCATCGGACCGGAAAACTTGATTTTCTTCCTTCTTCTTAACCCTTGAACCGTTGACAGACCTTTAACAGGTATTTTACATGTTACGAGTAGTAACTCCGTACTAGTAGTAATAATACAAGGGATCGATTTTGACAGGAGGTCGGGGGTGGTAAGGGTTGGAAAAGAAAAAAAGTACCACAGAGTCGTACCCAGTTCTTTAACCCATTGTCGTGGGCCGGAAGACTTCCGCGGATTTGATACATCATACTCGTACGCACTTGTCTACCAAAAAGAAAGAAAGAAAAAAAAACACTCAAAACTCGCGTCAGTAATACCTCGTACGGGTTATGTGCATGGGGCATGGTAAATACAGGTTCCACGGAGGAATATCCCTGTTCCATGTTACTCCGTAGTCCGTACTACTGCAATACCCAATGCCATGGACCGGGACGGAACGGAGACTGGTTACCATTGTCGGTCTCGTCGGATGTTGTTGGGCTTGTTCTTGGCTTTGACAGACCTTGACCTTGTTCTTGTCATGGCACCCTGGTGATGTTGACATTGGGGTTATGGAGTACAGAGTACCGAGTACAAATCACGGAGTAGGTCCGAGTGGAAGGGAGTTGCGGAGTGTTTTGAGTACGGAATATGGATACAGAGTATGGAGTTGAGGAGTTCAGTATTAGCCGGAGATTCAAGGATTCCAGTCATGACAAGGCAATATTCAAGGACTCAAAAGTGAGGACCATAGGATCAGGTGAAGAGGACCAAGGTGAAGGGTGTAAAGGACGGAGTACCAAGGCCTATGGAGTAGGTATGTCAAAACCGACCCTCCACCTCAACCTTGACCCTCCCGGGAACAACATTTGACAAGTCATTACCAGTACGATATTTGATATAATAGTACCACTATATTTTGCCAGTGCCCTTGACCCTGTCGCTCATCATGTGGGAGGAAAAATGGGAATGTGAAAGAGTCCTCACGTCAGATGCCAGGGCAGGAGGTAGGAGATATCAGGCAGCAGTTAAAACATGTCAAAATACAAGTCAAGCCGACATTACAGTAGAAGAGGAATCAATCATATAAACAATGAAAAAGTCTAACAAAGCTAATGAAAGTATCAAACAAAAGCAAATGGAAAGAATAAAAAAAAAAGCCAATCATATAAGAAAAAAATAACACCTCCGTCGCATCACGATTCATACACACATACGGCGTGTGTGGTACATACCTATTAGTACGACTAGACACAGGCGTCATACAAAGTCATTGTCAATGCGGGAGCTCCACCAACGGCAATGGGGCAAACTCTTACATGTACGGAGTATTACCTGTATGACCGATGGCGCACCGCTCGCTCAGGCCTCCCCTCCCTTGTGTTGTGCTTCTTTGGTTTGTGACATGTCCATGATACATGATGTATCTGATTGACGCCATGGACTAGTACCTCCGTTAGAGGAGACTACGGAGTAATACAGGTACGAGTAAGAATGCGTATGTATCTTGATCCCGATGCGAGTACGAAGACGAAAACGGCGAGTATAGGTACAGATGCAGGTATACCGAGTAGGTATACAAAAGACCATGTCCCGAGGTGACACTGAACACAATGATGGTTGACCCGTGGGAGTGGTCAAACTGACCAAGACGGTCAGGACAAGTACGAGTATACTCCGTAGAGATGTGAGGGCCTGTGACACCGAGACGTGAAGACGAGGCAAACATCACATGATACTACATGTACCACCTAGCTAGTAGCCATCAAGACGAGGCGGCAAAGTATAATACTGGTCAAAGAGCATTCAAGGCGAAACCAGTAACAGCAAGGTCGTGTCAAGCCAGTCAAGTCAGTCAAGCCAGTCAAGTAAAGCTTCAAGTCACTCATGGTCATGCCAAGTTACATATAGTCAAGTCATGTTGAGCATGAAGACGACCATGGCAAATCATACTGGTCAAGCATCAAGTCAACCATGCATGGTCAAGTCAATGATGGCAGAGCAAGCATTCCAAGTTGACGGTTGAGTCAATCAGCAGATCATACTGGTCAGAAGACAACATTCAGAGCAAACAAGTCAGTCAATCAGTCAGTCAAGTCAAGCATGGCAGGTCATACTGGTCAGGTCAAGCATCAAGTCAGTCAGATCAAGTCAATCAAGAAAGAAAAGTAGTTATTGAAAGTAGACTTGATAATCCTAGTCGAACCCATCCAAAAGAAAGAAGAAGAAAAAAAGAAAAGCAAAGTTCCTCTTTGAATGATGAAAACATGTTTTTTTTTTTTTTTTTGTTGTTGTTGTTGTTGTTGTGTTTTTATACCCAGAAAAGACGTCGTGACCATGATCCGGGGAATGGTGAGAATATCAGAAAGGACAAGAACATGAAAACATTCCAAAGGGGAGAATCCAATCCAAGAAATGGACACTTTGAAGATTCATGACCAAAAAAATGAGAAAGAAGGGAAGCACTTCAAGGCCATCCAAACCAAGGTACAAGATTCGATATATGAACAAGTACACCAAAGTCAAGATCAAGATTCGATATATCAACAAAGTGACAAAGCATCCGAGATCAAGGATGAACATCAAGAAATGGCGGGGTTGCACTCCAGGCCGAGACCAAGAAAGTGAAAGCACAAAGGCATATATATACATAGAAAAGAAAGAGAGGTAGAAAAAAGGTATCTCGCAAGCATATAATCCATAAGAATTGTTTTTCAAATTGAACAACTCTCAATATAGAAGAAGCTCCTGATATAGAAGAAACTCCCAAGATAGAAGAAACCCCTGATATAAGAGAAACACTCCCCAAGATATAAAAGAAACTCCCAAAAAAGGTCATATCTGACAAAAAAAAGACAAAGGACAAAAAAGAGGAGTTCTTCTCTCAAAATGAGAAAAAAAAAGAATTGATAAGATGTGTCAAGGTAGAAGAAGACAAAAGAGTAAAAAAACATAAAAAAAGAAACACAAAAACGCTTCGTTACTTGGTGGCATGCTCATCACCAAAGGGACTTGGTCCCCTCTCGGTAGATTTCCTCGGCCCATCCTTGACACTGTCCTCCTCATCCTCTGCCTCCTCGACCACGGCGCCCAGTCCGACATTGTTCCCTCCCGACTTGGCGGTAGGGGGCGTCGGCGAGACGGCGTCGTCGGCCGGGTCCAGGAATGGCGAGTTGTTGATCGTCAGCTTGGGAAGCGGGGGCTTGGGTCCCGTGGGCGTCGTCGCCGACTCCGAGTCTGATGATGCGCCCCCTGCTTCCGAGTTGTTGTCCGACAGGGAGGCGCCGTTGTTGCCGCCCGTCTTGCTGGACGTGTCCGACTTGCCGGCGATCTGCACCTGGCGGAGGCCGCCGCCCACCTTGACCACCTGGGCGCGCGACTGGGTCGCCGTGTTGAGGAAGGTCGAGCCGACGCTGAAGTTGCTGGCTACGCTCTGCGGGCGGTTGGGGTTGGGGTTGGCGCCGAACTTGTCGTAGTCGACGTCGGGCACCGGCGGCGTGTTGCCGCTGGACACGCCCAGCGACTTGACGCTGACCATGGTCGGCTTGGCGCGCATCCCCGTCGACGCCGGCGTCATCACCTGGGCCTGCTTTCCGTAGATGGTCGAGGCGATGCTGGAGCGGGGCGCGTAGGATGCGTGCGTGGCGTACGAGGCGCGGTCCGAGTAGCCCGAGAGGCCGGAGTAGGTCGAGTCGCGCAGGTCGCCGGGGACGAAGAAGTGCTGGTCTTCGCCGGCAGGGCTGTTCGGGCCGCTGCCGGCGTGCTCCATGGGGATGGGCGGCACCGGGGGCACGAGCATGCCGCCCGACTGGGACTGGGCGTTGGCGCGGTTGGTGACGCCGGGGATGTAGGCAATCTGGATGATGTTGGAGGCGCGGGTGAGGACGGTAGAGGCAATCGAGTGGACCGTGTGTGTCGACGAGCGGCGCGTCAGTCTCGAGGCGCCATCCTTTTCCGAGCCTTCGGTCGGGTTGGTGGCGCGGGCGCTGTAGGCCGACTGGCGGGCGGCCTCCTCGGATCGCTTGGGCTTGATGAGGAACCTCCAGGCCAGGTACGTCAGGAGGGCTAGGACGACGACGCCGCCAATGACACCACCGGCAATGGCACCTGCGTTCGGGCCACCACCGCCACCGTCTTTGTCGCCGCCGCCGCTACTGCTGCTTCCATCTTGGCTGCTGTCGGAAGAATCGTCGCTGGAGGCGCTGGGGACTTCGACACAGACGGCTTGGGCGCACTCGCTGCAGTCCGTGGGCACGGTGAATTGGCAGGCCTTGCCCGTGGGGCACGTCGGACACGAGAGTTGCGAGGTATCGTCACACTTGACACAATCGCGAGGGAACAGTGATACCACTAAGAGATAAGGGTTAGCATATAAAGACAGAAAGACGTCGACGGATACGACGGATACGACGGGACGACGCACCTTGATCCAGCTCGGCGAGGTCGCGAGTGTAGAAGCGAGGAGCGTGATCCATAGTGCCGACTCTACTCTGACTTCGATCGGCGACGAGGAACACGCCGTGGGCCCTCTGTGTATATGTATGTATGTAGGTTGAAGTGTCGTCGGGACGGCAATCAAATCAACCGTGTCGGGGGTTCCGGGCTCTCGCGTGATATGTGGTATACTATCGTATTGTGAGTGGGTGTGTGTTCTTTTCGAGAAAGTTGCCAAGACGTGTTTCGTTCGAGTTGAAATTGGGCGAGCGAGAGTTAAAAAAAGGAACCGAGACCGTCAGGATGAGTGATGTAAAAGAAACTGTCGGATAGTTGTCTGGTTTGTCGCGGCGTGCTACAACAGTGAAACGAGTGGATTCCGAGACTAGCTCGAAGAAAAAGCGAATGTAAGAAAGGAAAGAGAGAAAACGAGCGCGTTAGATGTGGAACAAAGCAAGATGGAGAGCGACGCAACCGACCAGGGCGTTGTCAAAAAAAAAAGAAGAGGAAAGAAAAGAAAAAAGACGAGATAATACTGGATGAGTCGAGAGTGGAGGGGGAGGAAGGGGGGAGGGAAAGCCAAGAAGGATGAGATGGGGTGAGAGAGGGGCGTGAAGATGGTTGAGATGGGAAATAACAAAGAGTAGATGGGGACGGACGGGGGGTGGGAAGCGAATGGATGAGGGGGAGAGGCCTAGAATCGACAAGCCAAGAAGTCAGTGTGGGCACACCAAGAGGGAAGGGAGGGAGCCTGGATTTTTGCTTGGGAGATGGAGGGTGGCCCTTGGAGTGGGCGGTTGCATTGGATGAGTCGGTACCTGGCATGTACCTGAATGGGTACAAGTAGAGACCTGGAGGTGGGCTTTTACCCAAGTTTGGCAGGTTGGCCACCCGCTCCAGGTCCATTTCTGCAGCACCGGATCGTTGTACGAGTGCCTACCTAGGTAGTCAGCGGTGGACTCTGGGCGCTTTCAGGGCCACCGACTCTGGCCGCAGTGGACCGCCTAGGGGGACACACTCCTACCGTGAGCCGCTAAGACGATTCGGTACAGGCGAAACAATTTACATGACAGTGTACGGGATCATGCCTCTATACTGTGTATGATCCTTGTGGTCACTACTGCAAGTACTTGGACGCGGCACGAGCACGTGTACAGGTATTACGAGTACAGGTAATTGCACTGTTAATGATACCTTCCAGTACGGACAGACATTACGAGTATTACCATCAATCGAGAGTACCATTGGTGAGCACAACATGACCAGTGTATTAACAAAGTCCTACGTGTATGGCTTTTATACGCGCGTACTCAATAGTACTAGCCTCTAGCTACTGGTAGTGATAGACCGTTGGGTGCACATCAACCCACTACCCGGACCCTCCTAGTTGTCGTAGGTAGGCAGTGCAGGAACAAGGCACCAAGGCATCAATCGTATTGGACAGCACACCTTGTGCCTGACTAACGCGAAGAGAGGTGGAGAGCAACGATTTAATGCCTACTACCACCATACTCCGTACAGAGCATGTCGAGTGCTCCTACGAGTACATGCACATGTAGTAATACACGGGTAGTACGGAGTAGTAGTTGAATTACTACTGCTACAGTGCTAGCTCAAATGTATTAATTGCAGGTGCAAGCCATGTAGGAGGAAATCTTAGATCAACCAGATGTGTAACAGGAACCAGCTCACGGAAATGGCAGCTAATGCATCGACCAGGGGTCACTTAGAGTCTTAAACACATGCTAGCAAGTTGGAAATCCTTGCCATCCAGCCATGGATGCCAGTACCTTTCCAAGTAATAACACAGGACCTTACAGGTATCACAGAGAAGTAATACAGGTAGAACATAGCCTGGAAGGAGTGAGAAAATTCAACAAGGCCATGCACGTACCCATGTCCCCCCCCCTTCCATTCCATTGCAGAAAAGCCTCGTCTCACACTGTGCCACCACCAAAATCCTGCCCTTTGTACGGAGTAACCCCAGTCCCTGAATGCTTGCCGTTTCCATCCCTCCTTCCCCCTCAACCCCTCTGAAGACTGAGCCTCCTTCAGTGGCAAGTTGGAGAACAGGGAAATACTCCGAAAAAAGACTCTTAAACAGATTGCGTGGGTCCAATTGGAGACTTCCGTGGTTTGTCCGATCAATGCGTGCGCCGTGCCGTGTACATCTGTGCGCGTTTTGCCTCGGACAAAGTTTACAAAACCCATGATTGGAATTCTCTCTCTCTCTCTCCTCCTTCTTTTATACCATCTTTCTTGTGACTACACATAACAATGAATGGTAGGGCACTGACACACATGGACCGCCACCCGAGGACAAACAAGAAAAAAAAGCAAAGAAAGACAAAAAGAGAGAGAAAGTCTTTCGATACTGTGTTGGTAATACGTACGAGTATTACAGCGTATTGCAGGTGTATCAACCTGTAAATTCGGCATGAACCGGTAGTTATGAGGCTCTTGGTTTTAATTTACCCCCATGGACGAATCACGTAACGAAGTCGACCCAAGGCCGGGCAAGCTGGGGGAGGAACTCAACAGAACGAGAGCGCGGGTTAGTACTCGGCACGTCGCTGAAAGCAAAGAAAAGAGTAGTAATTTCACCGTAATCATCACACCTTTCACCGTCGGTATTCCATGGCAGAACGCATCAGTTGAGCGGTGATTGATTCGACCCCATGTTTTCCATGTGTTGGACATGAGTCCTCCGTGTTAATTATCACTTTAATAGAGTGTGAGTATAAGCGGCGGTGATGCCCCCGGTTCTGGAGAACACGTCGTATTTCACAGTTGCCAGTATTACTAACACGATGTATATTCTCCGTAGTAGTCGTACGAGAAGCTCTCACGAGGACCAACGCTCCGTGATACAAGTACATTGTTGTACGGCAGATGGTCGAGGGAACAAGAGCAGGTCGCACTGTATTAGCCGGAGCAATCTCACAACAGTAAGAGCATATAAAAAGCATCGGATGGCTTGCACCTGTAGAAAAGGTGCCAAATCCAATGTCGCGTTTGCGGGGGTGGTGAAAGCATTCCAGAGAAGCGTATTACACGTCAAGGACTCGAGGTGGTGTGTCTTGTTCAGATCGCGTATGTGTACTTGGCTGCCTTGCTCACGCAGCGATATCCCGCTGAGTCAGGCAAGAGTCAATACAGTGGCACTTTCCCCTACATACATGTAAATCATAAATAGCATTACGTAGCTCCAGTGAAATCGGGTTGTCGCTAGTGAATCGGGATGAGGGGGAGGGGAGGGGAGAGGGATGGCGACGCGAGACGGGTTGGGAGGGGCAGCTGATCCAATTGTGCACCTCCATACCAGAACGAGGCGTAGTACGTGATTATGTACATACGGATTAATGAATATGTGTGTGTGAGCGTGTGCACCACCCGCGAGGTATTAATTACTGAAAAGAGTGCAAGAAGCCAAGTCAATAGCATTGCCTGAGCAAGGTTGGGGGGGCAAGCAATGGTGGACATGTGCGCATTCCAACGTTGCGTACATGCGTCATAGCCTAGGCGCGTATTGCCCCAGCTACGGTGTAGGATCAGAAGAGTGTTTCTGCGGCGCGTAATAGATTTGATGATGTATGAGGATAGCAGTACGAGTACTCATTCAGACGGGACGATTTGGCTCGGTAACAGTAGAACTCATGGTATGAGTACCACCATCCGAGAAACTCGTGGTAGTTCGGAGGTTATAATAGAAGTTGCGCGTGCATGCTGCTTCGTAGATCATCCGAATGATACGAGCGCCACCATCGGATACGGAGTTTTGTTAATACGGCGTGTCCAACATGTTTTGTTCCCCCCGTCTCTGTGGAAATAAATAATCCGTTGCCCGTATTTAATCCGATGGTTGTTTAGTGTGCGTGCTCTCTCTTCAATGTTGGTAAGCTCAAAGAGGAATAATACACAGTCAGTTGTAATAGGCAATCTTACTCTGTACTTTTTGTGCCATTCAATACGAATCTCTCTCCGTATAAAATGCCCTGTACAGGCCCTGTACAGGTAGTATTACGGAGTATTAAATTCTAAGGCAAGGTATTACTCCGTAACTCGTAATATTATGGTCCTCGTGTCGCCCCGTAAATGGCTGTTGCTATTTTTGGCACGGACCCCTCCCCCCTACTAACACCTGTACTATGGAACCCACCCGTTGGCGTTGGCGTTGGCTTTTTTTCTCAGGGGCCTGGGGGTGGCTGTTCAACTCAACGCCTTCTTTTTTTTTTTACGTTAGCCAACGCCCCCCCGTTCTGTCGGTCTGCAAGCCGCCGCAACGCATCAAAACGGCTGTGGTCTTCTTGTTCATCAACCGAAGAGAAAATTATACGAGTAAAAATCAACAAGGATGATTATGCAGATTAATGTGTCAAATATCAAAAAAGGGGAGACGACGACACATGTTTGCGTCTTCACTCCTCCGTCCCTGTGGCTGGTGAAGGTTGGTTTACGAAGAGAGGAAGCTTCTAAGTGCCGGGGTTCTTTGTATTAAAGTCTTGGCCTGCCTACTGAGAGGAGAGCAACAAGGGGGAAGGATGCGCTGCGCTGGGGCTAACAACGACACCGCTGATCCTCTTTGTAACATACGGCATGCCCGTTGAACTCGTATGGACAGGTAGTCTCTTTTTTTTTTTCAATGCTCCCCTGCAGCAGGCAGGGCAGACGCTGCAGGAATCATCCTACCAAACAGAGTAGTCATCGTGTAGATTCCCTCTTTTCATAACCTTCTCTTTTTCTCTTGTTTCCTTTTTGGCCCCCTTCCCGTTCGCTTTTTTTTTCTTGGCCAGAGACACGAAACCATTAGATGGCACGTTGTTCCGTTGGGCATCATTCGTCAAGGGGGTCGGTGGGAGTGGTGGTGGTGGTGGTGGTAGGTGATTACATGTACTTACCTCTTCTGGTGGTAGGCAGTTATAGTGGAGGTCAACACTCCAAGGGGTTGGCTTTCAAGACATTGAACAGAACAGAACGCCCATGAGAGACCACCTACGGAGTACAGGTAGAGAGATGCACCATGTGTGGCTCAGCTTACAGGCCAAGTCCGTACTTTGTAACGAGCCTTGTGGCCAGTCAGATGGACAAGACAGCAACAGGTGCAGGGGGGGAGGGACAATGAGCTTTGCATTACAGAGTACGAGAATGCCCACATAAGGCAGGCTGCACAAGCTTGGACAGCCAAGTTACGAGTAATACATCCTCTAGTAGGCTCTAGGTAATGCCCGGGCTCGTAGGTACTCCAGCTACGAATCCATAGATGCCCGTATTGATGGATGGTGGCCCCCCTTTCCATTAGGCGGTCCCCTACCCCCCTCCCCCTTAGCACTCAGTGGCCAGCATCACGTCTTTTAGGTGTCCTTGTGGCTCAGCGTCCCCGCTAGTGCCAGGGTGCAACGTATGTATTCCTTCGTCCCCAGCCTGCTGAAACGGCTGGAAGACAGAGCCTGGGAGGAAAAGTAAAAAACCATTTTGAGAGGCGTGAACCCTTTGTATGCTATTGCTCCCGCACTTTTATCCCTGTCGTGTATCCCTTTCATCCATCTGTTCTTTTAATTTTTTTTGTTCCTTTTCTTTTCCCTAATTTTTCTCTCTACCTCTCTTTTTTTTCGTTGTTGTTGGACTGCGTTGTTGCTTCTTTTCTTCCATCATCGCATTCTCTACTAGGCCAAAAGCGCGTTTCTCTACCGCGCCTCACTAGAGAGATAGACCCTCTTCTCTCTCTCTCTCTCCTTCCCTCCCTTTTTTTAACTCTCCTTCCTCTTGATTTGACCCTTGCTTGCTTGGCCTGCCCCACGATTCAACGACCATCTGGCTCTCTCGCTAGACTGTCGTCCCCTATTTTTCTATTTCGAGCCATCTACACACACCTCCCACGACTTCACGATATTAATAGCACATACGTCTGCTCTAGTCGTCACACATTCCAATAATGGCATACAACGGCCAAGGCAACGGCCAGAGCCCCTATGGGGGTGGTCACCCCATGCAGGACCTTCCATCAGGCAGCACCGTGAGTTATTCTGGCGTCGAGCTCTGCATCATCCGAGCCGTCATCTATTTTCATCTCTCGCCTCTTTTTAGCCCCCCTTGTACTGACTGCCTCTTTTTTTCTTTGCTATTTAGTATCATCTCCCCCCTCAGGAGCAGGAGGAAGAGGCTGGTCGCTACCTCCTCAACGATCGCCCGGCCCCGGGTTACGACCATGGCAGGCTGGGTGCCGCAACGCCCCCTGACCGTCCCGTCTCCGCCTACAGTCTGACAGAGTCGTACGCCCCTGGCGCCGCTGAGATGCCTCCTCCTGGATCTGGCTTCAGCGATGCTGGCGGCTACGGTCAGTACGGCCTCGACCCCAATGCCGGCTTCAACACGCCTCGTCCCATGTCCACCATGGAGGACGACGACGAGGACAGCTGGATGGAGCGTCAGCAGATGCCCGCCACGTCGGGCTCCAGGACCGGCCTCAAGCGCTTCAACACCCGAAAGATCAAGCTTGTTCAGGGCTCCGTCCTGAGCATCGACTACCCCGTCCCCAGTGCCATCAAGAACGCCGTCCAGCCGCGCTATCGCGACCTCGAGGGCGGCAACGAGGAGTTCATGAAGATGCGCTACACGGCCGCCACCTGCGACCCCAACGACTTCACCCTCAAGAACGGTTACGATCTGCGACCGCGAATGTACAACCGCCACACTGAGCTGCTCATCGCCATCACCTACTACAACGAGGACAAGGTCCTGCTGAGCAGAACCCTCCACGGTGTCATGCAGAACATCCGCGACATTGTCAACCTCAAGAAGTCGACCTTCTGGAACAAGGGAGGCCCCGCCTGGCAGAAGATTGTCGTCTGCCTCGTCTTTGACGGTATCGACAAGGTCGACAAGAGCGTCCTCGACGTCCTCGCCACCGTCGGTATCTACCAGGACGGTGTCATCAAGAAGGATGTCGACGGCAAGGAGACGGTTGCTCACATCTTCGAGTACACCAGTCAGCTGTCCGTCACCCCCAGCCAGCAGCTCATCCGTCCCACCGAGGACAGCACCAACAACCTGCCCCCCGTCCAGTTCATCTTCTGTCTCAAGCAGAAGAACACCAAGAAGATCAACTCTCACCGTTGGCTCTTCAACGCCTTTGGCCGCATCCTGAACCCCGAGGTCTGCCTGCTGCTCGATGCCGGTACCAAGCCCAGCCCCCGTTCCCTGCTCGCCCTCTGGGAGGGCTTCTACAACGACAAGGACCTCGGAGGTGCTTGCGGTGAGATCCACGCCATGTTGGGTAAGGGCGGCAAGAAGCTCATCAACCCCCTCGTCGCCATCCAGAACTTTGAGTACAAGATCTCCAACATTCTGGACAAGCCCCTCGAGTCGACTTTTGGATACGTCACTGTGCTTCCCGGTGCCTTCTCAGCCTACCGCTTCCGCGCCATCATGGGCCGCCCGCTGGAGCAGTACTTCCACGGTGACCACACCCTGTCCAAGGTGCTGGGTAAGAAGGGTATCGACGGCATGAACATCTTCAAGAAGAACATGTTCTTGGCCGAGGATCGTATCCTCTGTTTCGAGGTCGTCGCCAAGGCCGGCCAGAAGTGGCATCTGGGCTACATCAAGGCCGCCAAGGGTGAGACTGATGTTCCCGAAGGTGCCGCCGAGTTCATCGGACAGCGTCGTCGCTGGCTGAACGGTTCCTTCGCCGCCACTCTGTACTCGCTGATGCACTTTGGCCGCATGTACAAGTCTGGCCACAACTTTGTCCGCATGTTCTTCTTCCACGTCCAGGAGATCTACAACTTCCTCAACACCATGTTCGCCTGGTTCTCGCTGGCCTCGTACTACCTGACGACGAGTGTCATCATGGACATTGTGGGCACGCCGTCGATTCCCGGATCTAGCAGCTCGGAAAACCACGGCTTCCCCTTTGGAGACACCGCCACGCCCGTCATCAACGCCATCCTCAAGTACCTGTACCTCGCCTTCATCATGCTCCAGTTCATCCTGGCCCTGGGTAACCGTCCCAAGGGATCGCGCTTCACCTACATCGCCTCGTTCATGCTCTTCGGTCTCATCCAGGCCTACATCCTGGTGCTGTCCTTCTACCTGGTGATGAACGCCTTCAAGAAGACGCCCATCGAGAGCCAGATCTCGTTCGCGTCTGGCCAGGCCGTGTGGGACAGTTTCTTCGGTGGCAGCGGCGCCGGCGGTGTCATCATCATTGCCCTCATCACCATCTACGGTCTCAACTTCCTCGCCTCGATCCTGTACCTGGACCCGTGGCACATGTTCCACTCCTTCCCCCAGTACCTGGTGCTCATGTCGACGTACATCAACATCCTGATGATCTACGCCTTCAACAACTGGCACGACGTGTCGTGGGGTACCAAGGGATCCGACAAGGCCGAGGCGCTGCCCTCTGCGACGGTGACCAAGGGCGAGAAGAACGAGGTGGTTGTCGAAGAGATTGAGAAGGAGCAGGAAGACATTGACAGCCAGTTTGAGCAGACTGTGCGTCGTGCCCTGGCACCTTTCAAGGAGGTTGAGGAGATTGAGAAGAAGGATATCGAGGACTCGTACAAGTCTTTCCGTACCGGCCTCGTCATCACCTGGCTCTTTACCAACCTCTTCCTCATCATTGCCATTACCAGCGACAACTTTGATGCGTTTGGTCTCGGTGTACGTTTTATTCTCACCCCGTTTATACCTCCCCTCTGTTATAACAATGTACTGACAAAGACAAACAGAGCACCGCGTCCGGCCGTACCGCCAACTTCTTCAAGTTCCTCCTTTACTCGACCGCCCTGCTTTCCATGGTCCGCTTCATCGGTTTCCTCTGGTTCCTGGGTAACACTGGTCTCATGTGCTGCTTTGCCAGGAGGTAAACGCCCAGCACATGTTGTCAAGAAGTTCAAGATGACCTTTATTTGTTTTTTCAACGGATTGAAAACAAAACATTATACGATGCACATGGAGAAACTTTTTTAACAAGAAAAAAAAAACATAGTGGTTGATGCAAAGCACATTCAAAACCAAAGGGGGATGTCCCATTTTCCCCCCGTATGGGTACACTATGTGTTTTTGTATGTTGTGTAAAATATTGGGAAAAGTTGCTTTTTTTTTGTTAACTACATTTTGTTGTTTTATTTTGCGGAAATATCCTGAATTAGTGGGGGATGTGTTTTTTTTTTTCCTTTGCTATTGTTTATTTTTCTTTTTTTTTTACTGTCTATTTTTCCCTTACCTTTTTTTTAAATGTTCTTGTTAGCTGTTTAATTTGCGATGTTGTACTCTTCAATGGCATAGTGATGGTATTTACTTTTTTTTCTGGGCAACCGCTCTACTCTGACTTACTCTAGCTACTCTATGTGATGAATGATGAATGGCCTTTTATATAAGAGTGATGATGTTAAAAAATAGAAACAAATAAAAAGAAATGAAAAAGGAAAAAGGAAAAAGTGATCAAGGAAAAAGGAAAACATCAAGAATGATCAAGGTAAATATAATCTGTGACGTTGCGATCATGGCAGTGTTGACTTGAATGATTCTAAGCTATTAGTAGTATGTGACGTTGATTGCGTGATGCCAACGGAGCTACAGAGTACAGCCCACGGCTAATCACCGGACATGCCACTTATCTTATCAAGGTGGCGGGGCCGGGGGGGGAGCCTAGAAGGAAGTCCCATTGATGACCTTGGGACAAAACGCTGATCAAACCAAGAGCCGAAACCATACCCCACGACGACACGCGATACCAGGCAGTTTGCGATATATTTCCTTGTTTGTTTTCATTGTGAGGAGACTCTTCTTTTTTCTCTCTTTCAGTTTTTTCTTTTTTTTTTCTCCTTTCCGACAACCCCGCGGACCATCTCGACCCCTCCGCCGAACACGACCCCGCGATCCATAAGCACTCCCCTCCCACGTGCGCAAACCGTCACAATGTTGAAGATATGGTCTATGGTGAGAATACCTAAGAGGAGGGGAGAATATAAGAGATGAGAATGAGAGGGAAGAAGAGAGAGAAAAGACTGACAGGTCAAAAAACAGAAAAAAGAACAAAAGGATGCTGAGAATGCAGAAGGTCAAGCAGCTGGCGGGAAGAAGAAGAAGGTGACGGCTGCGCAGCTACGAGTTCAAAAGGGTAGGTCTACTATTCAAAAACGGAAGAAGAAGAAGAAGAAGAAGAACGAGAGAGAGAGAGAGAGAGAAAGAAATATAAAAAGTAACTGACCAAAACATAGACCTCTCCGAACTATCCCTCGGTTCAACAATGGAGACGACATTCCCAAACCCAGACGACATCCTCAACTTTGTCCTGACAATCGAGCCGGACGAAGGAATGTACAAGCAAGGGCGATTCACCTTTGACTTCAACATCAACCAGAACTTCCCACACGATCCGCCCAAGGTGCGATGCCGGGAGAAGATTTACCATCCTAATATCGATCTCGAGGGGAAGGTCTGTCTCAATATCCTGAGGGAGGACTGGAAGCCTGTTCTCAATCTGAATGCGGTCATTGTTGGACTTCAGGTACGCTCTCACTTCCTTTCTCTATATTGTTTTTCTTTTCTCTTGCCTTTTCTCTTGCCTTTTCTCTTGCCTTTTCTCTTGCCTTCACATACGCAGCCTTTTTTTTTTTTTTCTTCTTCTTCTTCTTTTTGCTCTGTATATCAGATCTCTCTGGCAATACACCCCTTCCTGTTCTTGTTCTATGAAACTGACATGGAATAGTTCCTCTTTCTTGAACCTAATGCTTCAGATCCTCTCAACAAGGAAGCTGCCGATGACCTTCGTAACAACAGGGATGGATTCAAGCGTAATGTCAGGACGTCGATGGGTGGTGGTCTGGTCAAGGGACAGACGTATGATCGGGTGCTCAAGTGAGGAGCGAGCCAGCGAGCAAGCGAAGCGAAGCGATGAGTCAAAGTGTTAAAGAGGGGGGACGAGCGAAGCGAGGAGACAGGACTCAAAGGAAGGAAGGCGAGCGAAGCGAGGAGTCAAAGAGACAAATATCATGATATTATGATGCATACCATAGTTATAGAGGGAGCCTTTTTTTTCCACCTTCACATTTAGCAATAGCAGCTAAAGATGACAATATCAAGTCAAGACTGCACCAACTGCACCAATCCAACGCATAAAGCAAAAACCAAAATCATCGTGGACCGTGGTGAGCACCGAGAAATGTGCCTGACCAAAGATGGTCATAGCACACAACCTCCACGGGGAAAGCTAGGAGCCAGTTTGAATACCATTGAGTAATAGTTTCCAATATCGTTAGTATTGTACCCGGGCCTATATGCCGCCTATCCAGGCCAGGACAATAAGCGTATCCCATACCGCCGTATTACGACTGCACGCACACCGTAAGGACAATCCGCAAGAAGTGGGACCCCGAGCTAAGAGGTATTACTCCGTAGAACAATATGTACGACCCTGGCATTGGTGTGTGCGTTGGGCCTGTTGTTTTTCCAATTCTTACTTATTTTTCTCGCCCCCCTGTGGAGAGAAGGGGGGGGAGTCAGAGATGGCCCGAAAGCTGGAGAAGGTGTGTGTGCAGCGTGCAGGAGTCTGACAGGATAATCGTCTTCTTGTGATGAAGAATACAATGGTCAATTTACTATCAATCAGAAAGTCCTCGTACGATATAGGGTGGTGGCATCCTGATGTTGCATCAATTGTGTGCGTGTCCGTCGTACGAGTCGAGTCGGCGTTATTACTCTGGAACCGGAAGGCCAGGCCATTGGGGAAGAAAGAAAAAATATTGAACCTGAGGCTACGAAATCGACATGTACATACAGACTCAAACATCAGAGACACCGCTCCGGTTGCCATGGTGGGCTCCATATGTGAGTACATAGGTATTGGGGCAATTCAAGTAGCGGACTTGGCCTTTTTCTTTCCGGGGGGGGTTACGGAGTACATACTCTTGAGTCCAGTTCTTTCTCCACTGAACCAGAATGGAAATGGACCACTAAGGAGAGGCGAATTAGGGGCAAAGGAGGGGACCCTAGGACCCCAAAGGGTGTGGTAGACGTGCACTACGAGTAGGACTACGAGTACCGGAGTAGCTCGCTGACTCCAGGGTCCGGTTAACGGAGCTTTACAGCACTGAAGACGGCTGGGGGTCAGACGAGTAAGAGAAAATTCTGGGTCCGACATTCGGCTCTTCTTTTTTTTCTTTCCCTTGCCCAGTTCTCTCCTGCTGTGTCTCCCCCAACCCCAAGTCCGGCAAAACTAAATCGCCCGCTCCTCGTTCGTCAGAAAGAGAGAGAGAAAAAAAATATTACTTACTACTTTCCCTTTTTTTCTCCCCTCTACTTTCTTTCCCCATCACCACCTAAACTCTCCACTCCTCCTCCTCCCTCCCTCCCTCCTCCATACACACACACACACACATTCACAATGGCCTCCCGCAGCTTCTCCAAGTCTGTGCGCTCGCCTCTGGCCCGCCAATTGGCCACTCCTCAGGTCCAGCAGCGCACCTTCATCGCCGCCCGCAACCTCGTTCGCGCTGGTGCCGTTGCCGCTCGCCCTGCTGCCTTTGCTGGCCCTGCCCAGCAGCAGATCCGTGGTGTCAAGACCATTGACTTTGCTGGCGAGAAGGAGGATGTCTACGGTATGTTCTAAGTTTTTTTTCCTCTTCTCTCTTTTTGTACAGTTATTGTGTTACAATTGAGTCCTTTGTTTTGCTGACCGCCATACTTTTTCATTAGAGCGTGCCGACTGGCCCCAGGAGAAGCTCCTTGTGAGTCACCCCATAAACAATTCCCTTCCCCTTTCTCTTTTGAATGGACAAAGAAGGAAAGAAAGAGAGAACAGATTTGCTGACCAAATTCAAAAAATAGGAGTACTTCAAGGACGACACTCTTGCCCTCATCGGCTACGGATCTCAGGGTCACGGCCAGGGTCTTAACCTCCGCGACAACGGCCTCAACGTCATTGTCGGTGTCCGCAAGGATGGCAAGTCGTGGAAGGACGCCATCCAGGATGGCTGGGTGCCCGGAAAGAACCTCTTCGACGTCGACGAGGCCATTGGCCGTGGTACCATTGTCATGAACCTGCTCTCCGATGCCGCTCAGTCCGAGACCTGGCCCGCCATCAAGCCCCAGCTCACCAAGGGCAAGGTATGTTTCTCTCTCTCTCTCTCTTCTCCGGGCCTCACATCTCTTTGTGCTTCCCAATTGAGCTGCCCGTGTTTTCGCCGGTACTAACAATGTGCACAACAGACCCTGTACTTCTCGCACGGTTTCTCCCCCGTCTTCAAGGACATCACCAAGGTCGAGGTCCCCACCGACATTGATGTCATCCTCTGCGCCCCCAAGGGATCCGGCCGCACCGTGCGCTCCCTGTTCCGCGAGGGCCGCGGCATCAACTCGTCGTTCGCCGTCTACCAGGACGTCACCGGCCAGGCCAAGGAGAAGGCCGTCGCCCTGGGCGTCGCCATCGGCTCCGGCTACCTGTACGAGACCACCTTCGAGAAGGAGGTCTACTCCGACCTCTACGGCGAGCGCGGCTGCCTGATGGGCGGCATCCACGGCATGTTCCTGGCCCAGTACCAGGTCCTCCGCGAGCAGGGCCACTCCCCCTCCGAGGCCTTCAACGAGACCGTCGAGGAGGCCACCCAGTCCCTGTACCCCCTCATCGGCGGCAACGGCATGGACTGGATGTTCGAGGCCTGCTCCACCACCGCCCGCCGCGGCGCCATCGACTGGACCCCTCGCTTCCGCGACGCCCTCAAGCCCGTCTTCGACGACCTGTACAAGTCCGTCAAGGACGGAACCGAGACCAAGCGCTCCCTCGAGTACAACGGACAGAAGGACTACCGCGAGAAGTTCGAGTCCGAGATGGAGGAGATCCGTGGCCTCGAGATCTGGCGCGCCGGAAAGGCCGTCCGCTCTCTCCGCCCCGAGAACACGAAATAAGCAACAGCAGCCATCTTTGTTTTGCTCAGCTAGCTAGCTAGTTATTAGTTCTCTCTCGCATGAGTGTAAAACCCACCCGTGTGTGATTGGTGTATAAGGGGAATCTGGAAAAAAGGACGAAGAAGGAAAAAAAAAGGGATCTGAGATGTGTGTATTTACAACTTAGGATTTCAATACGGAAGGTTTCTTTTTTTTTATGACTATCTATCTCTTGGTGCTGTTTTTTTCAAGGCTACTACTTACTTTCATTTGTTATAAAGTACCCTGTTCTGTGAAACCTCATACAGAGGAACAAAGAACTATTAAAAAAAAATCACTGTGCTATATTTGTCAATCTTCTTCTCTGCGCTATATCGCTTCCATCCTTGATCCATTGAAAATGTGTTGATGTCTGTTGTGTGTGCTTATATTCATGTCGTGACTCGCACGCCGATATTCGGCTAATATGGAGAGAGCTATTTGCCGCAACAGGCAGGAGCGAGCGAACGCATGCACCTTCCCCGCCATCGATATCGAAACCCCCAATCTACGATGGACCCTTTCTCTCTCTCGCTTTCTCTCTCTAGGTAATGAATAATATAAAGAAGACAGGCATCTTGCACTCATCATTCTACAATTAATTCTTTTGCATACAACCAAGCGTTTTGAGATTCTCATACTCTCAGTCAGCCAAGACAAGACGTCTCAAGTGTTGAGTTGAACAGGAGGAAAAGCATAAGAACGACGAGCAGAAAGAAAAAGAACAGACAGAACAGAGAAAGAAAGAAAAAAAAAAAACATGGCCGACATATCTACTTGCAGTCCACTGACGAGGTCATCAGTGGTAGAAGCCCACGACCTGGTGAGGTCTCACGTCCACCGGACACCCGTTCTGACGAACCGCACCCTGACGGAGCTGGCGTCCACGCCCAGGACGGAGTCGGACCTCAAGGGCACGCGGTGGGAGGGTCGCACGCCCGCCCGGCCCGTGCTGCGCCTTTGGTTCAAGTGCGAGAATATGCAGCGCATCGGGGCGTTCAAGGTCCGCGGGGCGTTTCATGCGGTCGAGAAGCTCAAGAGGGAGCCTGGGTGGCTTGAGGGTGGTGGTAAGGAGAAGGGAGTTGTGACGCATAGTTCAGGTATTTTTTCCCTCTCTCTCTCCTTTATAATCCCCCCCCCCCCTTTCTGCCTCATTGATTTCAATCATATATTGCTTTTCTTTTACTTCTTCTATATGGATGTATATATAATGGTTTAGTATACGTACTAACACACATGCACACAGGCAACCATGCACAAGCGCTGGCCCTGGCAGCCAGCGAGAGCGGTATAAAAGCCCACATCGTCATGCCCGACATCTCACCGGCCCTCAAGGTCAACGCCACGCGCGGCTACGGCGCAAACGTCATCTTCAGCGGGAGCACGAGCGTGGAGCGCGAGGCCGTGGCCGACCGCGTCATAGCCGAGACGGGCGCCCGCCTCGTCCCACCCTACGACCACCCGGACATCATGCTCGGACAGGGGACACTAGGTCTCGAGCTCCAGCAGCAGGTATCCGACATGATGGCTGCCGAGTCCGCCTCCACCCCCACCCCAGCAGCAGGCATCAGCGGTCTGGAGAGAGCACCCACCACCGCCGCCATCAATGCCTCTAAAAAGGGCGGCCTGGATGCCATCATCGCCCCTTGCGGCGGGGGCGGCATGCTCTCCGGCGTGGCCCTCTCGTGCGAGGGCACAGGTATCCGCGTGTACGGCGCCGAGCCGTCGTTCCAGGGCGCCGACGACGCCAAGCGCGGGTACGAGTCCGGCACGCGCGTCGAGGCCGTCTCCACGCTCACCGTCGCCGACGGGCTGCGCACCCCCGTCGGCGTGCACCCCTGGGGCGTGATATACGAGCGTCGTCTGGTGGCGGGGTTCTACAGCGTCACGGAGGACGAGATCAAGGCGGCTATGAGGCTCGTCATGGAGCGGTTCAAGCTCGTCGTCGAGCCGAGCGGGTGCGTGCCGCTCGCTGTGGCGCTGTACGACGAGGACTTTCGCGCCATGGTGGAGAGGGAGGCTGGGTCTGACGGGTGGGATCTCGGTCTCGTCTTTAGTGGTGGGAATGTTGGTGTTGAGACTGTTGGGAAGTTGTTTGCATGATTGGACACGTACATATATATACATATATACATATTTATCCTTTTTGACAAATTCTATAGTCTTGTGGGAATACAATCATGTCGTTAAAAAATCCATCATGATACTTTCTAATTATTCTAAAAAGGTGAAATGCTGCGTATATTCTATATAATGTGTGTAATGTGTGTATGTATCCCGAGCGGTCTGTAAGCTAATTCTGCAATACCTTGTCCATCTCCATCCTCCACCTGGAAGCATTCCTCCTGAGAGCGAGGATACCAGAGAAGCCAATGACTATGCAGGCGAGTCCCACGGTGACAAAGACCCATCCTGTGCCGACGGCGTCGATCCACTCGCTGGTGACTACGACGCCGATGGCGCTGAGAATGTTGCGGACAAAGTTGTTGACGGCGACGCCGGCGGAGCTCTTTTTGCGGACGAATTCCGTGAGCATTGTTGTGACGGAGGACTGTTGTTTGTTAGTTTTGGACATAAAAAAGGTAGATGGGATTCAAAAAGGAAAGGGGATATAAAGAGGAGAAGGAGAGAGAGGTGGAAAGGAGGAGAGAGAGAGAGAGAGAACATACAAAGACCAACATAGAGGCGACACCGAAAAAGTACAAAGCAATAGAAGGCACAATCCAGTGGACACCATAGTACAGCGTCCACCCGTAGACGATGAGCGCAACAGGGTAGACTATATTCGCGATCCATAGGTTCTCGCGCATGCGGTCCTCGGGGAGCAGGATGAGCTTGCCATTCTCGTCGTAGCGGTTGGCCTTCTTCGCCTCGCGGGCCATGATGTTGTCGATCCACTTGCCACCGAAGAGGGATGTGGTGATATACCCAAGCCCAGGAGGGGCGTAGAGCAGACCGATGATGATCTGGCTGAAGTTGTAGGGCGGCAGGTCGTACGTGTGCTGGAGGGTGATGTTGGAGACGTAGAGGGATCCGAAGGCGATGGCGCCGATGATGACGGTCAGTGCGACGGGGGGGAACCTGAGGAAGAGGAGGACGCTTAGGGGGTCGACGAGGAAAGTCTTGGCCACCGAGGCTAGCTTCTTGGTCTTTTCCTTGGCTGATCCTGCCGTCGTCATTCTCGAAAGACCATGCTCTCCTCCTCCTCCTCCTTCTCCCGTCTCCTGCTGTTGCTGCTGCTGCTGCTGTGTCTCATGAGAAGAAGGTTTGCGATTGGCAATAGTCTCGGGCAAGAAGCAGGTCAGGACAATGATGCAGCAGAACCCGTAGATGGCGAGGAACCACATGGTGGCCTGCCAACCCAGCTCCTGGGCGAGAACACCTCCTATGATGGGGGCGATGAGGGGTCCCAGCAGGGGGCCGAGGTAGAAGAAGCTCATGGCGCGGCCGCGCTCGTACGACTCCCATATGTCGGCTATGGTGCCGGCCCCGACGGCCTGGACGCTGGCCGAGGTGGCGCCGCTGCAGGTCCGGAACACGATCAGCATGGTCATGTTGGTGCTCACGGCGCACAGGACGGAGAAGACGAAGAAGAGGGAGAAGGAGGTCAGGTAGATTGTTCGGCGGCCCAGCTTCTCCGAGAAGGACGACCACCACAGCGGGAAGATGGCCATGGCGAGCATGTACAGTGCTACTGAGAGGTTGGTGATTGTCTTGCTGACGTTGAATGAGTTGGATATTTGATTTAGGGCGGCTGTGTGGGTAAGGTCAGTCAACAATGGTACATTATACACAATGTATATATATATATATATAAAGAGAGAGAGAGAGAGAGAAAACGTACGGTAGAAAATCGATGATCCCATGGGTGCACCAGCCGAAGCAAAAGATACAGCAGCAGTGATGCACCACTTGGTCGAGTTGCGATAGTCATACGGCCTCTCGACCTCGGGGATGACGCCGAATCGTCCAAGGAGTCCTCTCCTCTTGGATCTGGGGACGACAACGACGGGTCTCGACCGCGTAGACGATGCGCCTCGCGATCTTGTCCGGCAGGGGGGACAGTCTGCTTCGCAGGCGTATAGTCCCTCGCCGGAGGGTTCACCCACCGTTGCGGCGGGGACGAGATCGTTGCGATGCTCCGACGAGGCATCATCATGGACATGCTCACCGCTCGGCCGGTAACCCTTCTCGACATCACGAGTCTGAACGTCCTCGTTATGTTTTCTGGAGCTGGAAGAGCTGCAAGTGGAGTTTGAGTTGACGGAGCCGGCTGATGAAGGGCGACGTTTCTCTTCTTCCAGCTCTTGGTCTTGATCTACAGGATTTTGTTGTTGGACATTCTTGCCCTTTTCCAGATCAGCCGTCATTTTTCTTCCTTTTTTGGCGTCTGGTTTTTCTTGGCGATTGGGCTTTGGTATTCTTTTTAGTGATGGGGCGGGTATTGACCCTTTGGTTGGGTGGTGACGAGATAATGACTGAGCATGAGATTCTAAAGATCTTTTTTTTTAGAGAAACGAAAGTCACATTTGAAAAGAAAAAGAGGTTTGGAAGAGATTTTGACTGGCGATAAGGATTGAAGGACTTTCAAAAGTTCAATGATAGAAAAGAAATAAGAAAAATGGAGAGAGGAAATTCAAGGTTTTAATGGGGTAGTTAACAGGGGTGTTGGTGTTCGTTCTTCTCTGCCCAACTGGTTTCAATAGCAGAACACAGATAGTAAATAGGAAACAATATCAAGAAAGGAAAGAAGAGAGAGAGAGAAAGAGAAAAGAGGCGAGTCAAGAAATGGAAGGTGTGTCGTTGAAGGGGGAAAAAAAGGTCAACGAATACTTCTTCTTACTACTACTACACTGTAATGCACATTACTCCGGTTCTTCTCCACTGTCGAGTTTGAATCCGGTTAAGACGGCATAGCGGGGAAGGGAAGGAGGGAGAGAGATAATACTAGGAGAGGGAGAGAGATCGCAACCAACTGGTTTATTTGTGTGATTTTTTTTTCTCAACATGTACGCTTGTCGACATTCAATTGGGCTCTCTCTCTCTCTCTGCCTTGCTCTGCCATGCCAATTGGTCTTGTTGACCTGTACAATGTAGACTTGGGCTTTAAAAGGTATACCGTCCATTGTTGAAACCCCCCCCGTCTTCGGACTTGATCAGTCATAATTAGTGTACCGGTTATTTGTGTCTCTTCACTGTTCGGTCTCTTTGGCTTCGGTGCCGAGAATACGGTGCCGAAGAAGGCGATTCGGAGGGGGGGCGGCCGTGCGTACCTTTGTGTGTGTACTTTTGAATGTGCCTCGGTACGTTTTTGATCGGGGAAGTTGACCGATCTACGGATATAGTCGTAGATATATATATCTCCACTGCTTGGTAACACGATAGATTGTATTTGACAAATGAAAAAGAGATGATGAATAAAATAAATAAATAACAATGAAAATGATTAAAAAAAAATATATAACGGTAAAAAAAGAATACAGAACAAAAAAAGAAAATCTCCTCCGGACAGGATCGAACTGTCGATCTTCCGATTGCGCAGATGCTAACAGTCGGACGCCTTAGCCAGCTGGGCCACGGAGGACGTGGTTGTTAGAGAAGATGATTCTCTAGCTGACTTGTTGGTATTGGGAATAGTCACGTCTTATAAGGGTATGAGCTCATCCCTGATGAACAACAAAACTTTTTCTAACATCCAAGATGATCTCCCCCCACCTTGGGTTATGACGACAAAGCGCATTCGGATTCCGGTCTTGACATTTACATGCATGGCATATAGCCATCTTTGTATTCAATTGACAATACAGATGATTCTGCTTTATTCTCCTCAATATACAGTACTACTACTAATAATAATCCCTCAGTAACACACTCCCATGACATACAATGTAACCAACTTGTACCACACGCATCCAAAGTACATGTAATAGAAGCTCCCCCAATCCCATTGCCCCACCCCCACCACGAAATGTGTCACACTGCTTTTTCATCTCATCCACGTAGTATTTTGAGAGATATCCTCCTTTCCCTTTCTCTCTCTCTCTCTCTCTCTCTCTCTCTCTCTTACCCCTTTCCTTTTTCTCTCTGTGCAACACCAAATAACACAAAGGGATTGAGTCGTCCAAGAAAACGAAAAGAAAACCAAAAATGTCCCTGACAACCGCTTCCCCCGAAGAGGCCGCCTCATCAGCCAAGACGGCCTCCTTCTCTCTAGCCACCCTATCCGTCTCTCAGCGCAACGATGCCCTCACAGCCATCCATGACGCCCTCTCCTCCGCAAAGGACGACATCCTCTCCGCCAACGCCCGTGACCTCGAGGCAGCCAGGAAGGCCGCTGCGGACGGTGACCTGAGCCAGTCTCTCGTCTCTCGTCTAGATCTAGGCAGGAAGGGCAAATTCGAGGATATGCTCAAGGGGATTCTCGATGTTAGAGATCTACCTGATCCTAGTATGTTTTTATCACCACATCCCTCCCTCACCCTCATACACCTCTCATATATATATATATACATACATGTATACAGACGTGAACAAAACTGACCCCCCTCAAAAGTCGGCCAAATTCAAATGCGAAGCAAACTAGCAGACAACCTACTGATGGAGCGAGTATCATGCCCCATCGGCGTGCTGCTCATCATATTCGAGGCCCGACCCGAGGTCATCGCCAACATCGCCAGCCTGGCCATCAAGTCTGGCAACGCGGCCATCCTCAAGGGCGGCAAGGAGTCGACCGAGTCCTTCGTCGCCGTGTCGCGCGTCATCTCCTCGGCGCTGGAGACGACGGCGGTCCCCAACGCCGCCATCCAGCTCGTCACCGCCCGCGACGTCATCGCCCAGCTCCTCTCGCAGGACAGGCACATCGACCTCGTCATCCCCCGCGGCGGCAACGAGCTGGTCCGGTACATCAAGGGGGCGACCAAGATCCCCGTCCTGGGCCACGCCGACGGCCTGTGCTCCGCCTACCTCACTGCGTCCGCTGACCCCGCCGGCGCCGCCTCCGCCATCGTCGACTCCAAGACCAGCTACCCCGCCGCGTGCAACAGTCTCGAGACCCTGCTCGTCCAGGACACGGCGCTCACGTCTGTCCTGCCCGTCGTGGCCGGGGCCCTGCTAGCAAAGGGTGTCACTCTCCGTTGCGATGAGCCCACCAAGGCTGCCATTCTCTCCAACACAGTCGGTGCCGCTGCTGCTGCTGCAGCAGAGGGATTGGTGGTGGATTCCGCCCCGGAGGACTACGACACCGAACATCTCGCCCTCACGCTGGCCGTCAAGACGTTGCCCTCCCTGTCAGACGCAATCGCCCACATCAACGAGCACGGGTCCCACCACACAGACGCAATCTTCACCTCGGACAAGGCCGAGGCGGAGCGCTTCATGAACGAGGTCGACTCCGCCGGCGCCTACTGGAACGCGTCCACCCGTCTGGCCGACGGTATGCGCTACGGCTTCGGCACAGAGGTCGGCATCAGCACCAACAAGATCCACTCTAGGGGTCCTGTCGGCCTCGAGGGCCTGACCATCTACAAGTACAAGATCAGGGGAGACTACCAGCCTACTACTGGTTATGGTACTGGTGAGGGGCAGGTTCCCTGGTCTCATGAGACGTTGCCTCTGTGATGGTGGAGGAAAGGATAGTAAAAGTCCGGGACGAACGGTGTTGGTTCAGTCTTGAGGGAGGAGAAAGCATGAGCAGAAACAGAATCAACTTGTTTATAACCATGACTCAACAATCATGGTACAATATCTACCTTTTTTTACCTTCCACCATCTTCCAATAACCGACTTGTGTCAACACCAAAGAACGATTTGTAACATACACAGCTTGTTTCGAGAAGAAAAAAAACACATTGAATTCATCAACATCCCAAAACCATAACATGATGCCGTTCGCAACACCTTCTTTCATTCATAGTATTTCCCGTTACATAATTACCCACATCTTCATGTTTTTCTTATTTTCCTTCTTGTTCCCCCTTCATCTTTTTATACACTTACGCATCTTTAATCAATGTTGTACTGCTCAATCAACTTGGCCAACCTGTCACCCTCTGACTTGTAGTCTATGGCTGATACTGACAAGACTTGGTAACGGATTCTGTTTTGGGAGTCAGTTATAGTCCAAGGGAGGGGTTCATAATAGAGGGGAGAGGGTGAAGAGAACAAGGGGAAAGGAGAAGAGAGGGAAGGTGAAGGACGAATGTGGGGGGAAAGGAAGAGAGAAAGGAAATATGAAGAAGAAAAAGAGAGAAAACATACCTAGGAGTGTTACCATATGTATCCATCCTGGCCCTGCATCGGAAGCTGAATTTCTGAAGGGTAGCAGCCTCAAAGGCAGCCTGGAAGGCGGGCTCATCCGAGTCTCGCATCTCAATGAGGTCGTTGGCTGACACGCCCATGATGACGCGGGCGGCCTCGTCAAAGCACGTGAGCCACATGTGGTTGGTGAAGTCGGCGACGTTGATGGACAGGATGTAGCGGTGGTTGGGCTTCTCGTGGGCGACATTGCACTTCTCGCACTGCCAGGTGCCGTCGCCGAGCTCCGTCACCTTCTTGTTGTTGCATCCCTGCGACGGGCAGGCCGGGTACGAGAAGGTCTCCTGCTTGGTGAAGACGTTGGTGGCCTTGATGGTGAAGTAGGCCTGGTCGTCGCTGCCGAGGTTGTCGTCCTTGACCTTGCGGATCGTCATGGTCTCGTCCTTGCGGCCCGTCGCGCCCGCCATGCTGGCCGAGTTCTGGTGCGTCGCGAAGTTGTCCCCGCGGCCCGCCGAGTCGTACCACCCCTTGAGGCGGTGCGCGTCCGGGATGTCCGGGTCCACAGACATGGTGCCCGACGACAGCAGGCTCAGGCTCTTGCCGCCAAAGTCAGACACCTTGGTGCCCTTGAAGGCCACCACCGACTCCGGGCTGGCGTCAAACGTCGTCGCCGTCTTGCCCCACACCGTCACCCGCACCGAGAAGCCCGTGTCGTCCACCACCGTCAGCTCGCGCTTCTGGAACGGCCGCCCGTCCTTCTTGGACACAATCTCCGACACCTCGCCCGCGTCCTTGAGCACGCCGATCACGTCCACCGTGTTGTCCTTCTCCACGCTCTGCAGCTCCTGAATCGTACAGAAGTTGAAGCGCATCTGCGGCACGCTCGACTGGTCGTCGGCCTTCTCAATGACCGTGTCGCGCTCAAACGTGAGCTCGTAGTCGTTGGGCAAGTTGGTGAACTGCTTCTTGGCCAGCGACACCCTGCAAGGCGTCGAGATGTAGTAGACCGAGCCCTCCTGGAGCAGGTCGTAGAAGGCGTCGCACTGGTCGTTGAATCCCGTCGCCTTGATCTCGCCGCTCTCGTCCAGCAGGTTGACGCTGAACAGCTTGCCCTCGCTGTTGGCCTTCTGCCACCTCTTGATGTCCGACTTGATCGTCACCCGCGCCTTGATGGTCCACTTGTGCGTGAAGAACGACAGGCCCTCGATCGGGTGTATCGTCGACGCCGCGTGCGTGGCTGCCTTGACCGTCGGCGCCGCCGCCACTGCCGACGGCTTGTTCTGTGTGGGCTCCTCCTTCTTGGCACCGTAAAAGTCGTTGCCGGCAATCGCGTTGCTGTTGTCTCCGGCGGCCTGCCCGGCGGGGGCAACATCCATGCTGACGGGCTCGCCAATCTTGTCAAGAATACCATAGTCTTCGATGACCTCGAGGTCGAGGATGATGAGGATGCTGTGCAGTTGAATTTGCGTGGTTAGCCAACATACAAGGCTCTTTTTCAAGTCTATATCAAAACAGGGGAGAGAGTACTCACCTCCTTCCCCTCAGGTTGTTGGGCTGGTACTGCTTGACGCGGGCAAAGGATCCGCGCACAAGCTTGCCATCGTGGATGACCTGGTTGGCCTTGGTGGCAAGCATGGACTGGACATAGTGCTGTCCGTCGCTGACGACGAGACGCCACCTGTCGCCCGCCTGGGCAGAGGGTGCCATCTGCTTGACCTGGAGGCATTGCAGGACGGGGACGGGGAACATCTTCTCGGCCTTGTCCGTATCATTGAAGATGGCGCTATAGACACACAGATAATGGTAAGTTGGCTGAGCAGGAAAAGGGGAGGGCAAGAAAGGTTGGGCTCACTCTAGCGCACCGCGCGACAGAGCGTCGGATGCAGCTTGCATTGTGGCTAGATGTTCTGTCGTCGTCGGTATTCGTTTTTACAAAAAAAAAATGTCTGCCTATGTGGTTGACTTGGCAGGGAAAGAGGAGGGGCGCAGAAGATATATGCACGAAACGCGTGGATGTTGGTTTGTGGATGTGGTGTATGCTTCTTGTGGTGAAGAAGTCGGGTGAGGGAAGTAGCAGGTTTCACGGTCTCTCGATGCTCGACGCGTACCGCGTTTAGTGAATTTTGGGTTAAGGGAGGGGAGAGGGGTTGGTGTGATTATATAATGCGCGTTGTGCTAGTAGATAAGATAACGGCGGCTTCCAGCCGTTGAGAGCAACGGCCAACATGGCCATGAGATGGATTTACTTATATGATGACTTTGTTTTTGTTTTGTTTTTTTTTGTTCTTTTTTGTTGTTATAGTATACTTTCTAGGCAGCAATACAAGAAGGAGGATTTATGTATTTCAGCATCGCATGGCTGCTAGGCAAACGCATAACTGTACTATGGCAGCCTTGCTCAATGTGGGGGATTGGTGCACTGCCCCTCGGCCATCAGCTGTTGTCGCATCCCTCGTCATACCATACTAACGTTTTACATTGACCAGCAGCCCAGGTAGCCCGTACGTAATAACTGCCATAAATAAAGCACACATCCCTTCCAAGTGGAAAGAGGAAATCCATGACCCATTAACAACGTCCGCCAACATCCTCTCATCACCAACTTTCTCGCAAACCATATACATCCTACTACCACTACTGCCCCGCACCAACGACCACAGCCATGAGCGACGTATCCCTGGACAAAGACACGGTAGTAGTGTCTGCCGGTGACGGCGACGCTCCGGAGACCTCACCCCGCGCCGATGATGCGCATCGCGAGTCGTCTGATGCGACGCCAGCGCCGCCACCAGGCGCACACTGCGTGACTGACAGACCTACTCGTAAGCTACTACCCACATCAACCCGAGTTGCGCCCACCATTGCTAACCAATGCATGTGAAACCCAGCCAGCGGACAAGCATCTACCGGCGAAATCATCAAGCTCAACGACATTGACGTAGGTTCCCTGTTTGCGCGCACGCACACCTACCATGCGCTAACACTCTCCCCCTGTAGGTCTACATCTCCAAGCCAGCCGACTACCCACACACGCAGTCGCGACTCCTCCTCCTCCTCACGGGCGGCACGGGCATCAAGTCCGTCAACAACCAGATCCAAGCAGACAAGTACGCGAGCGAGGGCTTCCTGGTCCTGATGCCGGATCTGTTCGCGGGGGACAGCGCGCCGGGGGCGACGGCCATAACCGACGACTCGACCTCGATACTGGAGCAGATCAAGCTCAAGGCCGCCGAGATGGCCAAGTCGTTCGTCATCGACATGTGGCTGGCCCGCGTGACGCCCGACCGCGTCATGCCCGTGCTGCGCAGGGTCATCGAGGCCGCCCACGACCAGTATGGTGACGCCGTGCGGAACGGTGACGGCATCTACGCCGTTGGCTACTGCGTTGGCGGACGTTTCGTCATGCTCCTCGCCAAGGAGACTGCTTCTGCTGCTGCCGGCGCTGCTTCTGGCGGTGATGGTGGTGATCAGGAGAGTGCCAAGCCCAAGACCGAGGGCCCGTATATCAAGGCTGGCGCTATTGCTCACGCCGCCTCTGTTGCGCCGGAGGACTTCACGGATGTCAAGGTGCCGCTCAGCTTTGCCTGCGTCGAGGATGACCCCCTCTTCCCTGATGCCGTGCGCACCCACGGCGAGGACCTCATGGCGGAGTATAACTTGGAGCACGAGGTCCATGTATACCCCAATGTGCCACATGGTAAAAACAATCATCCCAGCCCCCCCTTTATGCGAGAGCTTTTAGCTGACATTGACTATTTGTTAGGGTTTGCCGTCGTGGGCGAATACACAGACCCAGCCATCCGGTCCGCACAGGCAACGGCGTATGAGCAAATGCTAAAATGGGTGCAAACGCATTGATTGGGACTTACACTGAACGAAGCGCGGGGTTTCATTACGTCTTTTTTTCATTGGTTTTTTTTTTCTCCTTCCGTCTATACTAGGACACACACGACTGTAGAACCCCAAAAAAATAACGATAAACGAGAACAAAACTATCAATTACGTTGAAGAAAAAGGTTCAGTATGATTATTTATATGTGTACATCTATGGAATAGTGCAGACAATCTTGCCCGAGTTGCTATTGGCCTCCATATACCGATGAGCATCCTGAATCTTATCCCAGGGGAAGACGGTATCAACGACAACCTTGAGGTCCCCACTCTCAAACGACGGGATGTACTCCTCGAGGCGGTCCCTCAGCCTACCCTGGTACTCCTCGTCGCGACTGCGGAGGGTAGTCCCCTCGATGCGAATGCGCTTGAGCAGGATAGGCGCGATGTTGACGTCGGAGAGCACCGCGCCGCCCATGAAGCCCAGGAGGACGATGGCCGCGTCGCGCGCCGCCACCTCGAGGTTCTGCTGGAAGTACGACCCGCCCACCGGGTCGACGATGTAGTCGACGCCCTTCCCGCCGGCCTTCTCGGCGATGGCGGGGGCCCACCGGCCCCCGAGGGCCTTGTAGTTGACGGCGGCCGTGGCGCCGATCTCCTCGGTGACGAGACGGCACTTCTCGTCCGACCCGGCCGTGGCGTAGACGGCCGACGCGCCAGCCAGGCGGGACAGCTGGATGCCCGCGATGGACACGCCCGACGCGCCCGCGTGCCACAGGACCGACTTGCCCTTCTCGAAGCCCAGGACCAGGTGCAGCGCCTGGGTGGCCGTGATCCACACCTCCGGGATGGCGGCGCACTGCTCGTGCGTCAGGCTCGCCGGCTTCCGGAGGAGCATCTTGACGCTCACGGAGATGTACTCTGCGTAGGCGCCGCCGTAGGCAAGGCCGAAGACGTCGTCTCCGACGCGGAAGTCGTGGGTCTTGTCGTCGTCGCTGGAGTCGCTGACTGACTCGATGGTGCCGCTGAACTCGACGCCTAGGGTCGTCGGCGCCTGCGGGGGAAGCGGGTACTGCCCCCTGCGCTGGAGGATGTCCATGCGGTTGAGGCCGAAGGCGTGCACGCGCACCACGGCCTGGCCGGGGCCGGCGGTGGGCTTGGGCGTCGAGGCGTTGATGAAGAGGTCTTCTATCTCGCCTTTGCCGCCTTTGATGTCTGGTGGTTTTTTTGCTGTGTTAGTGGGGGTGTGAGGTGGGGTGGGGTAGGTCATGAGAGTGAACGTACCGACTGCTTTCATGGTGGTCATGATGGGCTGAAGGTTTTGTGGTTTCTGGTGAGTGAGTTGTGTTTTGTTTGGATTTGGTGAGTCTAGAATGACTGTTGAGGTTGGTGATATCATGGAGTTTGGCTCAAGGAGGTTTTATAACGGTTTGGATTAATAATGTGGTTGCGGAGATGTCGGGCAATACGGAGTTGTGGTAGGTGGTGAAACTGGGTGGGTTGAGACGGATATCTCGAGGATGTCTAGTTCTTCTCATCCGCTTTTTGATGCTAGAATTGTCGGGATTGATGTGAATAATAACCAGTGTGTGTTTTTTTTCTATCAGTCAAAAGGTTTTGAAGTAAGCTTCACTTGTGAGGTCATGTATGACATCAATTGATGCATTGGGTAGATGTTATCGATTAGTACTGTTTATGTGAGACTACCCTATACCTGTCACTCGAAGTGGTTTTGGCCATGTCATGGCTTTCAGAGGACTAGAAGAGAAGGCAAATGTGTGACAAATGTTGTTTTGTTTTAACGCACAGTATATTCATCTTGTTCGTGTAACTTTCCGGTGTGGTGGATGAAGTTGTGTGACGGTCTAATAGTTAAGACGCATGTAATTCTCACAACATCATGTCGTACTACTTCGACGTCGACGGATTTGACTTGACCCACAAAACCATCACGACAACATCAGATGAAAATATAAACTTACAAATATTGATTCCAGTGTATATCATACGACGAAGTGGTATCATCATCTACAAGCATCATGACTTTCACATACAGATGGGAAAAGAGTAGTGTTGACTGAGCAGTACATGTAGTATCGAACAGGTGCCTGGTGTACTACACGTACGAGTAGTTCTGTCCTAACTTCCAAGGCCCCCAATATCCCTCCTGCAAACAATCGGGCGCGGATAAGCGCGACGGCACGAAATGAGCAGCAATATAACTGCAGTGTGCATGCAGGTACGGGGGCGGCCAAGCGCACGTGCAGAAAAGCTTACGAGTTCTTGTCAGAGTCAGAGTCATCAGAGAGCAAGAGATAAGGCTGGGGCGGCTTCTGTTTGTATTCTGGCCACCCCCTTGTTCAAGGATCGGATCCTGCAGGTTGGCAGGTACTGTCAGAGTTACTCGTACGAAAGAAAAACCACTCACACTCATCATCACCTTCCCTTGGCGCTTGTACTCGTGTACTCGTATTTTTATCTATACGGAATGAGTGGCGTTGTCAAATAGAGTGAAGAGAATGACCCAAGTTCTCCAAGTGATGTGCCGAAATAAAATACGCGCTTTCCAAATATTTTGTGGCTTTTTTTTCTTTCTTTTCTTTTTTCTTTTCGCGTTTATACTCGTACATAGATATGAACTACACTCATATCAGTAGAGGGAATGCTGATAGACAGGGGGGGCCGGGTCAATCCTGGGGGAAGGAGAGAAAAAAAAAGGCTCTAGAACGGTCTTTGACTGTGTACGAGTAGGGGATTGTAATGGTGGGTGCAAGGGTGGAAATTAGATCTCTCTCGGGTCATCGGAAGCCACGGCGCGTGCAGCTGGAGTCGAGAGGTGTTGGAACACTTCACATTGCCATCAGGCGTTGGAGGGTGCATCAACTATTAAAAAAGCCTCGTGTTGAAGAGGCAGGGAGAGTAGTATCATCACTCGTACGAGTGAAAAGAGAGTACTCGTACGAAAAAAAGAGGTACGCGTGTTGGTTCCAATTGAGGTTACGGGTACGAGGATCTTTTGAATTTCCTTGATTTTGATGTTGAGGGGGGGAAGAGGTTCATTACCCCGTATCTTCAAGCCAAGACAAGACGTTTAAAGCCAAGATGTTCAAGAAGGGGAAAAAGGAAAGGGGGGATGGGTGAGACTTGTTGTTGGAGAGAAGAGGTCTGAGAGTGCTCTTTACAGAATACGGAGTGCATGACCTTGGAGGTACGGAGTAATAGTAGGCCTGATTGATTGTGTGTACATGCGTGTACGAGTATGTCCATTACTCATGATTACGCGTACTTGGACTGTAGGCAGCTGCACTGAGGAGGGCAGAGAGTACGAGTACGAGCACAAGTACAAGCACAACTCCATGTACCCTGTGCTCGATATTCACTGTGCTGCTGCCGCCGTTGCTGCGACGGAGATTGCACATCCGGGACACTGCCACGATCTTATCCTCGGTAGCCTCCAGATCAGCCTGTTTTTTTTCCCTTCTTTTTTTTTACTGGGTCCAAAGTCACAATTGATGGCCACTTGGGGGGGATATGCAGAGTGCAAATCCGATCGATGGTGGGAAGCACGGAACCTTGAAAAAGTTGAGATGATATTTACAAGTGCACGGTTACTAGTAGTAGTAATAGTAGTGCTACTCCGTACTCCGTATTACACCGTACATGTACGAGTATTATACAGAGTAGTACTTCCCGTAGTAATATGGATAATTCAATATTGGCATTCAGAGTTTAAAAAGTTCTTTATTTATTTCGACTACGAGCTGTGTTGTTGTTTGTCAACTGGTATTCAACATACTGTACGGGATACTCAGCAATACTACTCCGTACATGACTTGTATCTGCACACTTGTGATATCTGTGTTCTCCTATTCTACTTGTACTTGTAGAAAGGGAGCCGTTTGCTAATGAATACGTACAATGTTGCTTAGAATAGAAAGTACGAGATTACTCACATGATTTCTCTGTGACTCGTACTCGTACGTACGTACAGGCAACACTCGCTGACTGAGTACTACTGACCTTTATCTATAGCAACAGCAGCAGCCTGGGAGTTAAATGACAGACGGAAACTTGTCCAATCTCGGTGGTTCAGCATTATGCGGAGAAGAAGTGCAGCACCTGAATTTAGATTGCCCCCCTGACCATTGGGACCTAGTCAGCGGTGAGATAAAAAAAAAAGGAGGGTGTCTAGGTGCCCGTCCAGGTGTCCAGGTGGCCTGGGCTGACAGCTCACTGTAACGTGCCTCCCCCCCGTGCCGTACGGTATTATGCCACCGTTGCAGGCCTATTGTTGGAAGCCTACCAGATTGGGTGAAAAAAAAACTGTTGCTACGCCGTAGGTAATTTCGTCGTATTCCTGTATCCCGTCCATGTAGTATTCTCTCGTACAGGAATACGGAGTATTACTCCATACAGGTACATTCAGCAGAGAGACCATCACTCGTAATCAATCATCAGTCGATTTCTTTTGATTTCCCCTCCTTGAACCGATTACCGAATGCATGGCTGTTGTACAGGTAATCACTCCTATCCACCACAACAAACAAACAAACAACATTTGAACAATCGCCACGCTCTGTACCTGCATTAGTCCCTTGACGCTAGTTGGGTCATTTCCACTTGGGCAGTCACTCCGCATCAATGTGCTACTAGTAGTAGTAGTAGTAGTAGTACGGAGTAGTACATGTAGTACGGAGTAGTAATAGTAGTCCCTACGATGGAAGGGTAAATTCAGACCAGGACCAGACCAGATGATACGAGTAATGTCACTAAGAATATCGCAACCTACGCTACGGGTAAACGAGGTTACGGAGTACTCGTACAGTAGTAGTAGTTTAGTAGTCTAGTAGTACTCCGTACTAGCACTGGTAGTTGATGAATCTGGTATAATAATAACAGCTCGTATCAGTCCCGTCTACTTTTAGCACTCATTACGGCCTCATTACTACAGAGTCCCTCCTGACTACGGTACTAACAATAGTAGCCTTACTCGTACTACTACGCCTTACTACTAGTACAGGTAAAGCAACTGAGACCTTCCAATCCCACAACATGCCAAAGAGATCAGAAAGTCCTCCAGATTCGGTAGTTCATACTACGAGAAATAAAAACAATAACAGAAACAAGACGCGATGATTTTTATCCGAGCTTTTGTTCTGGACTCTACATTCTGGTATATTCTGGGCTCTCTATATCCAAGGACTTGCATAGCATGAATAGACTTTGATCCCATGGTTAGTACTTGATACGAGCATTCGTATACCCGTACCCGTACCCGTACTCCGTAATCAAGGCAGAAATAAGAAAAAAAAAAAAAAAGAAATCACCAACAGATACGAATGTCGGACCGCCCGTTACCTGTACGAGTACATACAATAGGCGCATGTGGCTGCTGACGGGCGGCATCGCAAAAGTGCGGAGTGATTTTAGTCGTACTTTTTCGTACAGTGCAGTGTATTACAAGTAGTACCCGCATCGTATCATCCATCTATACTTGTACTTTTGTACTCGTACCTCTTTAAGTGTGTATCTGCACCAAAAAAGAAAACAAAGCGCCAAGGACCAAGCAACCAAGCAACTTCATTTCAATTACACGAGGGGCCGAGGGGGGGGAGGAGACAAAGGGGACCGAGGGGCCATTGCCGAGGGGCCATGGCTTACAATGGGTTGAGACAACCATCATTGACCAAGTTTTTCCTCATGCATCCTTTTCACCGGTGCTGTAATACGGAGTATTCATACGAGTAAATGCATTCTTGTTGGCTCTGCGTACTTTAACCTGTACTCTACAGAGTACCAGCACCAGTAAAGCCATCAGAGAGAGAGAGAGGACAATCTCGTCCTTTCCTTGTCCTTGCATCCTTAACTCTTGATTGGTCATGTACCTGACCTCTTTCCCCATAAAAAGCAAAAAGAGGCGTCAGGGGTAAAGTGGTCCGGTCTCCCACCCTTTTTTTTTTCCTTCCCTTTGTCGCTCTCGGCAAAACCGCCAAAAGAGAGGGAGACTGGAATCAGGCGCGATTGGGATGGAACGGAATGAATTGAATCCACTTTTGCTCCCCTCCATCGCTTTGTTCCTTTGTGTGTGTTTGTGCTTTGGCTTGCATGTACTGTACGGCGTTGTTACTAGTATGGACCTGGCGCTAGTGAAATGCCACCACCACAAGTCACCCACCTCTCCGTATCTCTCTCCTTGTATTCTTCTTACTAGAGTATTCTTACTAGAGTATGGAGTACGAGCGACTAACCTGTAAGTAGTAGCATCACGGTGATATACGAGTAACTACTAGCACCAAAAATGCTCGTACAGTATGTACATTCTTGGGAAACAAGTCTAGTCCATTCAGTCCCCGCCATCAACAACATCCCTGTCTCTCTACACTTTCTGTGAGTGTCCCCTCCCCTCTCCCCCCCCTGTCTACCAAGACCCAAATCACCTGGGCCCCCCTCGTATAAAGCAGGGGCATCTTCTCTCGAAATTAGATTCCCCTTCTTTCTTTTCCTTCTCCTTCAACCCACATTCGCTAAGCAAACAAACTCTCCTGACTTATAAGTCAAGTACATTCGTTCTCTCAACCTTCATCTTTCTTCCAAAGAAACTTCATCCGTCGTCCTCCTTTCAAACAAATCCGAATTTATTAATTCTTTAATATTCTCTCCTCTTCAAATCCATCAAAATGAAGTACTCCGTCGCCGCCATCTTCGCCGCCGCCGCCACTGGCGTCATGGCCACTGGTAACGCCACCGTCGTCACCGAGGTCGTCGATGTCTACACCACCTACTGCCCTGCCGCCACCCAGATCACCCACGGCAGCAAGACCTACACCGTCACCGAGGCCACCACCCTGACCATCACCGACTGCCCCTGCACCATCACCAAGCCCGTCATCCCCACCTCTTCGGTTGTGTGCCACGACTGGTAAGTTTTCACCCGGCTATCAGCCTCATCCTACACACCCAGAGAAATACCATCAGGACTAGAACCACTCAAACTAACACACCCTCCGCAGCTCCAGCAGCGCTTCGGTCCCCGTTGTCCCCACGGTCCCCGCCGTCCCCGTCCCCTCGGCCGCCAACTCCACCATCCCCGGTGTCCCCGGCGCTGCCCAGCCCACCGGCGGTGTCCCCACCACCAGCACCACCGGCTCCGTCCCCACGGCTCCCGCTCCCACCGCTGGTGCCGCCAAGGTCGCCGGTCTCTCTGGTGTTGCCGGTCTCGCCGCCGTCGCCGCTTACTTCCTGTAAACGGCATCAATTTCTCATCAACGACAAACAATGGCAACTCTTTGAGCCTTCCCCCCACGAAACAGAATGGAAGACTCCCAAAGCAAAACTTATAGGATCTTTCCCTTTGTCAATCTGATTTTCTCGCGCGCTTGAAAAACACGAAAAACACAAAACGTGGAAGCAAAACTTTGGTGTTGAGGAGGCATTCATTTGTCTTTCTCTCATCATCAACATGATGGAACTTTGATATTTTTTTACGGGATGCCTGGGAGGATTTCTTTCAAACAAAACAACCCTTACTGTACTCTGACCCGCCTTTGAGGTCAGAATGTAGCATGTGGTTAATTAGGAGTTCAGGAAGGGCATTCTTGGTGGTGTATAGAAACTTTTTTACTTTTGGATCTTGAATATATTCGGACACGACATAATTTCTTTTTAAAAAAACAAAAAATTATTGGGACTCCTTTTGGGGGTCCTATTTCACTTCACTTCTACCCCCTTTTTGATTATATAACCTTTGATATAGTAATGTATATCTCTTTTGAACATTTGTGGCGTCAAGTGCCTGCTGTGATTGTGGTTGTGATCGTTGTTAAGGTTGTATGTAGTCTATATGATGGCTATGGCTATTGATATAAAACGCACTGTCCGTCTTAACTTGTTTCGTACACAATCACTGCTCATCTTATTGCTGTTTGATGGTATAGTAGAGGGGCTGACGGGTTGATGCATATTGTTTCAAGCCGTGTTTGGTGTCCATTATGCGTTCTGTTCTCTTTGCTTTACGGTCTACCACTTATCATCTCTACTCTGTAGCTTACAGTATCTCTTACCAGTACTTGGCAACTTGAACAACATGCCGATAAGCCTTCTCCTTAATATTGATTCCACCTGTGTGAGTGCGTGTATAAGTTCGTGTATCACCATATCAAAGTACATGTACTAGTAGACGAGTTATGTAACACACACAAAGCATTAGCTAAGTTGCCGAGATGGAAGTACACGCATGTTCCTTTTAAACAAGAATGAGGGGAAGAACTAATTGATGATGATGACCGGAGAAAAGGAAGAATACCATGGCAATCAGCGGGGCTTGTCCTACTACTCCCGGCCATCAAGGACAGCCGAATAAGACACTGGGCATTACAGTGCAGTGGTACCTGTACCAGAACAATACCAAAGAGGGGAATCGAATAACCGCGGCACCGAAAGGCGGTCACCACCTACAACGACTTGCACACAGGTAAACTGCAATGGATCTCTCCAGTCTCTCCCCATATCATCCCCCCACGCTCCACCCTTCCCCATACCCCACACTCTTAACCCAAAGCTATGACGGGATATGACCTCTGACCTCTAACCTTTGACTTCTACTCTACTCTACTCTTTCAATTCATTCTCTCTTTTTACAATTGATCCCTCAAATCCCCCTCACATTCTTCCCACTTTCCTCCTGTGCATGCGAAACTACCAGAGAAATCTCCCAAAAATGGTCCACCAAGACGACATCCTCCGTCACAGCCTCGAGGACCCCGAGTCCTTCTGGTCCCACCAAGCTGACCATCTCTACTGGCATACGAAGCCTACTTCCGTCTTGACCCGTGGCATACGAAAAGTCGACTCTTCCTCCTCCTCCTCCTCCTCTTCTTCAGAGGTAACCCACCCAGATTGGTCATGGTTCCCAGGCGGTCGCATATCGACATGCTACAACTGCGTGGACAGACATGTGCTCTCCGGCCGAGGTGACAATGTAGCCATCTACTACGACAGCCCCGTCTCCTCATCCAAACAGACTGTCACCTATTCCGAGCTGCTCGACCAGGTAGAGGTTCTGGCTGGTGCTCTGCGCGAGGAAGGTGTCAAGAAGGGTGATGTCGTCATGATTTATAGTCAGTCTATCTCTCTTCTTCTTCTTCCTCTCTCTCCCTCTCCCTTTCCCTCTCTCTACCATTCACCCTGAACCTTCTACCCTTCAACTCTTCTAATTATTGAGAAGAAAGACAAAAAAAAATGCTAACCCCAAAAAAGTGCCCATGATCCCCGCAGCCATAACAGCAATCCTATCAATCAACCGCCTAGGCGCAATCCACTCCATCGTATTCGGCGGCTTCGCCCCAGCAGCACTAGCCCAGCGCATCGACGCCTGCCGACCCGTCGCCCTCCTCACAGCCTCGTGCGGGATAGAGGGCAACAAGCCACCTACACCGTACCGCCCACTAGTCGAGGAGGCCCACCGTCTGTCATCCCACCCTCCCCGCCGCACACTGATCTGGCAGCGCGACGAGCTGCGCTGGGGCAACCCTCACACGGACCGGTCCCTGGGCCAAGCATCGTGGCAGAAGGTGGTGCGCAGCGCCAAGGCGCGCGGCGTGCGCTGCGCCGACGCCGTGCCCGTCGCAGCCTCGGACCCGGTGTACATCATCCACACGTCGGGGACGACGGGGACGCCCAAGGGCGTGCTGCGGGAGGCGGCGGGCCACGCCGTCGGGCTGAACCTCTCGATCGCGTACCTCTTCGGCATCCGCGGGCCGGGGGACGTCATCTTCACCGCGTCCGACATAGGCTGGGTGGTGGGCCACTCGTACATTGTGTACGCGCCCCTGCTGGCGGGCGCCTCGACGGTGCTGTACGAGGGGAAGCCCGTCGGCACGCCGGACGCCTCGTCCTTCTGGCGCGTCGTGGCGGAGTACAAGGTCAACGCGCTGTTCACGGCGCCCACGGCCCTGAGGGCCATACGCCGCGACGACCCGGGGAACGAGCACGTCGCCCGGGTCGGCGAGCGGGGCGGCCTGCGCTCCCTGAGAGCCCTGTTCCTCGCCGGGGAGCGCTCCGAACCCACCCTCATATCCATGTACCAGGGCCTGCTGGACCGGTATGCCGCCCCCGACGCGCACGTCATCGACAACTGGTGGTCTACTGAGTCTGGGTCGCCCATCACGGGGAGGGCGCTCGTGCCGCATGCCGGGAGGGACAGAGCCTCTGATGTGAGGCATGGGACGCATCCGCCTCCGCCGCTGAGGCCGGGATCCGCGGGAAAGCCGATGCCCGGGTTCGATGTGCGTGTCGTGGATGATGCGGGGAATGAGCTGGACAAGGGCACCATGGGGAATATCGTGCTGGCTATGCCGTTGCCGCCCACGGCGTTTCGCACGCTCTGGCAGGAACATGATCGCTTCTTTGCGGGATATCTCCGCAGGTTTGGCGGACGGTGGCTGGACACTGGTGATGCGGGCATGGTTGATCAGGATGGGTATTTGCACATCATGAGTCGGAATGATGATGTTCTCAACGTGAGCGCTCATAGATTGTCAAGTGGTGGGTCTCACTTCTACTCCTTACCCCCTTCATTTTCCTTCTTCTTCTTCTTCTCTTTTTGTCCTCTTGAAAAAGGAGAGAAAGAAAAATTACACCTCTAACAAGCACAGGAAACATTGAACAAGCCGTGGCCTCTCACCCCCTCGTGGTGGAATGCTGCGTAGTCGGCATCCCCGACCCGATAAAGGGCCAGCTCCCATTCGCCTTCATAACGCTGTCGTCCGACCCGCACCCCTCGTCCCCCCTGCCGACGCAGAAGATCTCGGGCGAGATACAGTCCTTCGTGCGCAGCCAGGTGGGCGCCATTGCCTCGCTGGGAGGTATCATCCAGGGCAAAGGGATGATACCGCGCACCAGGTCGGGGAAGACGCTGCGTCGCGTGCTGCGCGAGATGCTGGAGAATGCGGCGCGCGGGGAGCCAGACGCGGAGGTCACGGTGCCTAGTACGGTTGAGGACGGGGCGGTTGTCGAGGTTGCGAGGGGGAAGGTTAGGGAGTATTTCTCGCAGAGGGCTTTGGCAAAGTTGTAGGTGTGTTGTTGTTGTTGTTTCACGACGATCATTTGGCAGTAGATGGGATGTTACCCGTGGGGTTATCATTTTTTGTTTAATTACTTCTCTTGAGAGAGGGTTTTTGTCTATAAAATCGTATGTCTCGTCTAACATGTATGCATTTATTTGTGTGTGAGGGAGAGAGAGAGAAGGAAAGAATCACTTCTTGGTATACATTTCGTATACACTCCCTTGTGTCCTCGGGGCAACCTTTGTAGTGGCGAATCTCGCTTCTGGTAACCTCTTTCCCGCAGCTAGACTCTCTATGATCCTGTTTTTGCGTTAGACTAAGCAGTTGAAGGGAGATGGATGTGAAAGAGGGAAACGGTAGATAGGAAAGGAGACAAAAGGAGACAGAAAACCTACCATTCAACGCCAACATACTTGACACCACACCCAGCAATCTTGGTAACCTCCCTCTGCATCTTCCCACCAGCCAAACCCCCTCCTGACCCACGAGCACCACCACCACCACCAGAAGAAGAAGAAGACGCACTGTTCGGCCGTCCAAGCACGACATGCGTTACACTCCGTCTGCCCAGGTGCAGCGACAGATGACCCCCATTCTCGGCGAGGACGTGCTTGAGTCGATGGTCCGATATGACGGGGTATGTGCTCCCGTTGACGTAGACGACTACACCTTTGAAGATTTGCTTGTCCGCGGTGGACTTTGATGACGATGTTGTAGAAGCAGGAGTTGCTGCTGCTGCAGGTTCAGCGGTGACATCTTCCCCCTTGACACCCTCCTCTGGCTTCTTTGGTCGTTGTCCCATAGATCCTGGTCTGACGAGCATATCGGCCACACTCCTCCTGCCAATGTCACTGTTTCCATTGCCGTTGCTGCTTCGAACAGCAGCAGCATCATACCCAGGTCCCCATGTATCACCCAGACGTGGACCGCCGGATGGACCAGCGCGAAACTGACTGTTCACTTTACCATTTCGGGAGGCGCGCCAGCCCGTGCTGGATCCCGGTTGGTGGTCTGCGCGCTGGTGACCTGTCGAAGAGGAGTTCCACGGGTCAAAGACTTTGGATAGATGGGGTTGAGCGGGTGTGTCTTTGCGGGGGTGATTTGAATCTCCCATGATGATGACGATGATGATGGTGTGTACAATACTGTATGTTTGTTTTCTTTTTTTCTTCTTTCTTTCTTTCTTCCCTGACTCGTTCGTCTGGATTTCACGCGTCGAGGGTATTCTAGTCTGCTACGCATTTGTGACGCCAAGGCACGTGAGTTGATATATAATAAATTTACCCTGTACTTTTTTTCCATCACTGGAATGTTCAATTCAAATGCTTCCATGTCGTCTACAATTTACAAGATATTAAAACATCATCAACACCAACAGCACATTTACGAGTAACAAATACACACATATACAGATACAGATACATCATCATGCACTCATGTTAGTGTCATTCATGCTTCTGCCGGCTCCATGCAAGATTTCTGTGCATCGTTGTTTGCGTACCTGCAGCTCAACCCACCACCACCACCCCCCGGCAATGCAGTTAATAGCATCAGCCTGATATTATATATCTACAAAAAGGAACACCACACAGCAGGAAAGATGCGGTATCACCATATGTCTCTATTCCCCCTTGATTGAAAAAAAAAGGAAAGAAAGGAAATCATATCAGCCTATTTTCCACACAATGTATGAGTACTAACTAACCTATCTGTAAGTACAAAACTACACAAGTCCCCCCCACTGCAAGGAACCAACATTTCAATGTTCAATTCGAAAATTTTCCTCTTCTACTATCCAAGTCAAACTCAGGGGCTGGCAAAGAAAAAAGAAAAACCCCTACTTTCAAAAGGAAACAAAGACATACAGAAAACCTCTCGGATACTCCGTACTATACAAAAAAGTCAAAGGACTGACTGCTGCTGCACACTCCCCCCCCCTCCCTTGTCACCGGGGATGAATCTGAATGTTTCCGTTACAGCCTTTCTTTTCTTTTCTTGTTTTGCGCGCGCGGGACGGAAAAATATCCCGATGGGCTTTTGTGAATCAAAAAAAGAATGTGGACAAAGCAATGAGAAATTCAGCCACCCTAGGGAGAAGAATAAAAAAAGGAATATACCATGTATGTAAAAAGGTACGGGGTACTATTACTGCTGTGCATGTAGTTCCGAACACACATTATACGCAACAACAAAAAAAAGAAAAGAGGTTGAACCCCAGCCTCATTTCTGTGTCACCTCACTCGGGGAAACTTGAGAGGGGGGTGGTAATACTCTGTATAGTATGTATTATGTCTTTGTTCTCAGCCTCTCTGGTCCCCCTTTCAGGGCATAATATCAAATGATGATATTTGATCTTAAATAAGAAGAAGGAAAAAAAGATTTGTATTGTACTCAATGTATTGTATTGTATTGTATGGATGTGTGAGTGTGAGTGAGGTTGACTATTACAGATTACCCGTCACTCACGCAAGGAGAGAGAGCATAGAGCATACCCGGGAAGCAACATTCAAACTCACTCAGGGGGTACACGCATATGCGCATCATACATGCGCGCATGCAATCGAGCGCTTCTTCCGCGGGTTGCTCGTGCAGCCGGTAGCAGCAGCAGCGTGTGTGTGTGTCCAGGTCCGCAGGTTTTTCATTTTTCCCATTTCCCGGATACCACTCGCAGTAGTATTACTATTATGTTCAATGCTCCTACTAGTAGTATTACTGCCTGTACATGGTTTACTCGCAACGATACTATTCGTACTCTCTCTACCTTTTGTCTATCCTGATATCTTGAAACCAACAATGTACAAGGGGGGCTTATTGACAGGGCTTATCAAGTATTACAGGATCTTGTCACGTTTTCTTTCTTTTTCTTTCACTCTCTCTCTCTCTCTTGGCAAATCTCATCACCTAGAGTCGTATTTTCTATTTCCATTATATGTAATATCGCTCTTAGTACTCCGTGCTATTAACCACAACTGACCACTGACAGAATACTACGTCGTTCCCACCCCCCTTTGAGAACCAACAAACCTCACGACTCTTTTTCCTTTTGCTGTCCAGTATGAAATACCCTACAGGGATTGATCTGGATACATGGCAGGATCAGACATTGAGGTTCACATATTCCCTTCCTTCAGTGTACCCCTCAACCAGCCACTCACCGTGACGAGATGAGGGCGTATTACTAGTTGAGTACCATGACCAGGTCTTGAATATCGGCCTCTCCGTCAATTTTTGCCTGCCTAATCGTAAAACCACTTTACCAGTACTACAGAGTAATACTCCGTACATGTACGAGTAACACTCAACGTTGACCGACCAGCCCCTTGGGTGCCGTGTCTTGTTTCTGCACTGGACAGACAGACAGACAGAAAAACCACTTGGCTGGATGACATTGCCTCAGAATTGTCGAGACATATGATGCAGTCAACGTACACCGTACTACCACAAGACAACACAGACACAGACACAGACACGCACAAGAGACTGGATGCGACTCCGTACATCATGGTCATACATACCGAGCATGTACGAGTACATGTACTACTACCACCACCAGTATTCTCAACACATGTACGGCGTACGCCCCCCTCCCCTCCCCGCATGAGTGACACCTCTCTCTCTACGCAATGTTGAATGGTCGATCTATTACCATACCGAGGGATATGGAAGCTTTGACTTCAAGAAGAAGAAGGAGTGGATGGTGGTGGTGGCTTATGGACGAGAATAGGTCCCGTCAATTATGGAATACGGACACTAACTACTAGTAATCAATGTCTCTTTTCGACTACTCCGTACACTCGATATAGTAACCCCGAAGGGAACTTTAGTACATGATGAAAGGTGGTGGTGTTCAAGGAGCAACTGGTCTGATCTGATGCTCAGACCGGATGATCGAGACTATACTCCGTGCCTCCCGTACATGTAAGGGCCATGGGGGAAAAAAAAGTCAAGATTGAAACAATTGGGTGGGAATACCTCTCTCTCTTCGGCAGAGAATGACATTGTTCAGGTTCTACAAAGGAGCGGTGAGGTGAGGAGGGGGGGCACACACACACACACGCGCACGCACAGGAGCTGGCCTTGATCAGACCTGATTGATTGCATGTCATGTACAGGTGTACTCCGTGCTTGTGTGTTCAAATGTAATACTACTTTACTCGTACAAGTTGGAATATATACATACACGTATTCAATGGCTTGATTGAGGGTGGGGGAGGCAACAAAGAACTTGATGTCAAGATGTTACTCGATGCGGCTCCCAAAGAGGGTTTTGATATTATTGGATTACTTTTTGCTATTATTGTATCTTCCCTCGTCTCTTTTCTCCCTCTCTCTCTCTCTCTTCATATGTCATTCTTCTTTATGACCCTCTCCCATTGACAGGAGTGTGTACATTCAGGCATTCGTAGACGATACATGCAACTTCAAGTTCAATGGCTTACGCTATTCTTTATTAGACGACTGTGCCGCTCGACTGACTCCGTACACACACACATTGATTATTACTGTATTTTTTTTTTTTTTATAATACTACTCTGTATTATACTAGGAGTAATAAAATGCGCTATCGGCATTAACCATCGGTAGTAAAAGCTTGCCGTCGTATACGATTACGCGGAGCAGATCCCATCAGTATCCTGTACAGCTATACGCAAACTGCCCTAAAGATTCATCATCTACACATATATTACTCCATACATAGACTCGTGACTTGAGAATACTCCGTCTCCGTACAGAGACTATGGTGTAAACGTATCAATCATCAGGATAAAACACCTATTGCTTAGTATGAGTTGAGTACGAGTTATTCGCCGCTCATTGATCTCGTGAGAATACGACGTTGGGGGGGAACGCCGATCTGCCAACACAATGAGAGACATGAGCTCCGAATAGGAATATAACAGTATTACGAACATCGGCTCCGTAGCATTACTGAGAAAAGAAAGAAATACGACTAATGAGCTCGTGTAAAAAAAAAAAGAAAGAAGAAAAGAACATCGGCGACCAAGAACCTGAAAATCAGCCCAAAGAGGGGACACGTCTCTTGAGCATGTTCATCGACCGATTCAGGTTCTCTCGGAGGTTTTTATTTTATTTTTATTATAATCTCTCCCCAAGTCAAAGAGAAGGAGAAAAGAAGAGGGACAGAGAGAGAGAGAGACAAATAATAAAATATGGTATAAAATAATGAATAGATGGAGATAAAAGAGAGGGAAAAAGAGAGAGAGAGAGAGAGAAGGAGAGAAAGTCAGAGAGCTGACGTTCAAAAAGTTGGTGGGCGGGAATACTCTGTGGTAGGACAAAATGGTGGATGCCCTTTGGCCGAGAAGACGTGGTGATCTCTCATTGGATCGACGAGAGGGTTCGGTGCAACCGAACATCCGCCGTTTACGTAGTACTACTCTGTGGAGGGAGTTGGGAAGTAATATTATTTTATCTAGGAAAGTATTATCTAGCAAGTATTATTCTATTCAAGGAAGTAAAGGAGAGAGAGAGAGAGAAAGAAAAAAAAAGACGGTGTTCTCTCATGAGCAAACACGGGGGGGATCTAGACGGTGATGCCGACGGCGATACCGGTCCTTCAATGAAGAATGATGTATTACTTTACTCTGTAGTACTCGCAGATGGACATGTACAGACGACAGTTGTGATTTGAATTCAAAAGTGTCTGTTGACAGTTGTACAGACGGCTGTGGGTTGCCCCATGTAATTCAATCAGACCATTGTACAGCGTAGCAACTTGGACTCATTATACGGAGTATACGGAGCAACAATACATGTACTATTCACATCTTCCCTCTTAACATCTCAGCATCTCAACATCTCTCTCTCATCTAACCTGCAATGCACTCAAACCTTATAAAATCAACGAATAAAATCAACGACATTCACCGAGTATGGCTAATATCAACCCAGTTACGAGTATTCCCGTGTACATCAACTCCAAGCCAAGAGAGAAGCCAACAAGCACATCCCCCCCAATCTTGGCATGCATTATTATACCTCTCTCTATCTCTTCTTTCTCTCTCTCTCTCAAAGAGAAGGACCATTGAACAAAAAAAGGAAAGAAAAAAAAGAAAGTACCAGTACAAAAAGAACACAAAGAAAACCAACTCTTCCCCTCTCTATTCTCCTCCTCTCTCCCCCCCCCCCTCTGAAACGGAACCAAGCAAGGATCCCCGTTACCCCCCTGTCCTGAACAAGGATAACGTGCAACTCTGCAGCCGTGATTGGCCTTGCTTTAGGCCTACATAGCCGCTGTGCATATGTATGCAAGTGCTCAAGCCGTGCCACCACTTTTTTCTTTCTTTCTTTCTTTCTCTGTCTCTCTAGGCATTATTACCTATATTTCTTTTCCTTTGTATGTGTGTGTGTACTCTGTATGTGTGTGAGAGAGAGAAAGAATGTGTGTGTGCGGGGAATGAGCACACAGCGGCTTCGTACATGATCGATGTGTACCGGGGAAAGAAGCCTTTGCATGATATGACATGTGAGAGATGCAGCATGATGGGACTACCTGAGTCTTTACGGAGTACGGAGTAGTTGGGCTTTACACACACAAAAGAAAAGTCATGTCAGAAGTGCGACATCTTTGATACGAATAAACTCGTGATACTACCAGTCTTTTTGAACGGCCATTACAACTATCCACTTCTTCTTTACCCTCTTCACCCTCTTCAACTAGATGGTTGGAAACACACCCCTCCTAGCGAGAAAACACCGCATCAATCAATGCTTTTTACCCGTAACAGGTAACTTGACAAGTCATCTTTACCCGGGTTGTATTCGTACGAATAGTCTTGGAAGACTGAAAAGATCCCTGTTGAATGGTCTGGATATTGACGGACAAATGGTCAAAAAAGGCAATGAGAAATCAAGACAAGGGAGAGAGTGAAAGAAGAAGAAAAAATCAACGACAAGGCAATAATGCTCCGTGTCAAAGTGGATATGGAAATCGCCGTATGACAGTATCTGTACTCGTACTCCGTAATACAGGGCATACTCGTAATTGTACATATGATACAAGAACCTGTACGGGGTACGGAGTACAATATAATAATAACCCTCAAGGATTCAAAAGACGGGAGTGGCTGCAAAGAAAGAACAACTGCGCCGCGATTCTTTTACCTGTACTCCGTCCATACGAGTGAGTATACGGAGTACGCACTCCATGGATACTGGTACTCGTACACATGGTAAGTAATATCAATATCAGTAAACAATATTAATACGTGAAAGAGTCTTATATGTCAGCACACACAATACAAGGAAAACCAAGGAACTCCCCCCCAAGGCTCGATGCACGTACCCTGAGAAGATCCCTAGGAACATACATGACTACCTGCAACATACCTTGGCAGAAATCCTTTTTTCCCCATAACGGATAATAACTCCGTAAAGTCTGCTCGTACTAGTGACCACCAGTCCTATGCAAAGCGATCTTGAGGGGGCCTACCTTGTGAGATGCCTGGGCGACGCATAGTTACTTGACAGCTTGCATACTTTGAGGCTCGTTCTTGTTACTCTGTGACTCGTACTCCGTACTCTGTATTCTTGTCCCGGCTGGTTACTTTGCTGCAATGCGGGTTAGACGGGAAAGAAAAGAAGGGGACAAAAAAAAAAGCCACTACCCCTTCGTCCCGAGCCGAGAGTTGCATACACCGTACATGCGCATATAACCCCCCCAAGGTTAACCGTAATCACGCAGAATTGCCACTGGGGGGGCAAGTTGTAAGTGTGACTAGCTCCCGACTTCCATGTTGCCAACAGGAGAGAAACATTTCGCTTTTACTCTTACCTGTGCTCCTTGAATTAACAAGCAGAGAGCATCACAAAAGCAACAAACGACTGTTCGGGTCCGCTCCTCCCCCCCCGCCAATGTCCGACCGCACATTCCAGTCGGACCACATTGTACAGGTAGATTGCACGTGTCCAATGCGACAACTGTCACGGGTGTTTGTCTCGTGGTGATTCCAAGAGACTGAGACAAGATATTACTACTAGTACTCCGTACCCCGTACTAGTCATTGATGAAAAAAAAAATTGCTCTCCTCGAGGGGGTCTTTTGACCAGGGACCGGGACGGCAAAATGCGTTGGTCTTGAGGAGGAGGAGGGGGGGCGTAGCCGTAGACTGTATTATCAACAAATGACATGTTCCCAAGAGGCCGAGGGCGGGCGGGCGGGCGGACCATCTAAGCCAAGGGACCTGGGATTTTGAATAGACCCTTTTTCTTTTCTCGCGCGCGCGAGTACTCGTAATGCTCTGTATAATTCCATGTCTCGATGTTAATAACACACGAACCAGCATCCTGCGACGCCCGTTTTGAGAGCAGATCACTTGAACAGGGAATAGTGTGATCGAAGGAGGGGAGGGGG
>FYEV01001634.1:0-16824 GCA_900188565.1 Geosmithia flava
AGCAGCAGGCGCAAGAGAGGGACGGAATAGTGTTTCAGAGAGTGTGTGAGGCGCGTCTGTGGCTCGTCGGTATAGTAGCAGTGTGTGCTTGCACGAGTAATATGGTCAAGAGTCAGTATTACATGTGCAACTCGTTACTCTGAGTCGTATTATGGCTGTGTGTGTGTCCCAGGTCTCTCCTAATAATATTGACCACGCACACACACACACACACACACAGAGAGAAAAGCATTGGAGGGCCACACATGGACAGACACAGCATGTGGGACAACACGCGCAACGCAATGCCACAGCCCCCTTGGCATTGTCGCGTCCATCCGAACGCGCATGGGCCCCATAACAATTTCCTCACCCGTCGTCGCCGGGCTACCAACCTGCCAACCTTGCCGTCTCGTGTTGGGCCATCAACAACAATTTCCTCCCTTTCCATCTTTTTTTCTCCATTCTAGGGGGGCGGACAGCGGGCCAGTCTTTCTTTCCTTCTTTTCTCCTTCTTCTCTCACTTTTCTCTCTCTCTCACTCTTTTCAACTCTTTGTCCTCGTCATCATCGACAGGATACACTCTGTTGCATCAAAGAGCTTCTCTTCTCATTTGTCTGGTGTCATCATTCAAATCAACTTCTTTTTTAACGCTTTCCAGCGAAAAAAAAAAGAACGCAAAGAGTCATGATATCACCGTTGGGATGAGAGGGTTCCCTTTTCTGATGGATATTATGGTAGGTTGGCCCTTTGTGTGGTGTGCGCGGGCACACACCCCTCCAGCCCCTCTGGGCGGGCTCCAAGTATCCATTGGAAAGGCACCTGAAAGAATGGAAAGGACCTGATGTGATGGTACTTCCATCTTACTCTGCCGGTACTTCAGGGGTCCATGCTCACCCACACCCCCGAAAAAAAGTGTACTTCCTGGCGCCGTCGGTGGACACAGAAGGGGAGATCAAATTCACCTTTATCCGGGGACGTGATTGGCTGTAAAATTTTTAGCGTGCCGCGCTAGCTTCCAACCAAAAAGGCCTGCCACAGGCGCCACTAACTCCAGAGCGGAAGGGCCTGGGGGGGGCAGCGCCGGCCGCCCCCCTCCCCCTCCACACCCCCTGTGGGTTTACCTGTGGAAGCCTGTGGCGCCCTGTGGCCTCCTGTGGCCTCCTGTAGAGTTCTGGTCGCCTCCACTGGCTTTCCTGTTTGCCCCCTGTGCTGTCCTCCGATTATAAGAAGCCCGCCTTCCCCTCCGGTCGCAAGACCTGCGCGCCTGATCCATTTGCTTGGAAGTCCCGACCAAGCCTTACGTACTGTACCCCCAGCAGACGTTCGGCCATTTTATTTTTCCACCTCCGTCCCTCTACCTTACCACAACACACATTTACGTGTCATCACACACACACACACTTGCTGTTGTTGTGCCCCCACATTTATTCTCTCTCTCTATCGTACCCCCCCTCCTTCATTGACTTTTGTTGTTGTCTTGACGACATCACCACAAACCTCACTTCTCACGAAGCTCCCTTCTTTTTTATCGCAAGGGCGAGAAACGGTGCAGTGCGCGCTCTTGTTCTCCTAATACCAAACAAAAAAAAACAAAGCAACGTCACGTCACGTCAGCGGCCGAGTCGAGAAACGAAGACAGAAAAAAAAGGGAACTGAAAAAACGTTCACTTCAATTCATTGTCACCGCTCACCTATCTCTTGCCAACCTCTTCCCCTCAAACAAACCCGCATTACGATTCCGTTGACATACGTCAAAGGAAGCGATCACGAATTTTTCGCTACCTTCGCCGTCGGATCGTTGCGCTTGCGTAGTGAAAGCCAAATAAAGAAGTTTTCTTGTGTGAAGAAACAAAAAGACCCGAGAGTTGTTGGTTGGTTACTCCCTGCGAGCGCGAACAAATTACTTGCGACCTTCGAGCAATCCGACCGATCAACTTCAACGTCTTTTTTCGTCCATATTTGCTCGAGCAGCACCTTTGTAGGGGAGACATTCACTTGTTCATCTCCCGCAATTTGGTAGGTTCATCATTTCCCCATTTTCATCTGTCGCACCCGCCTCAACCTTGCCACAATCACCTTGCCACATCTCGATGAGGCAATCCTGGTATCACGACGCCACAGCAACGATTAACCTCACGTGCACGCAACATCTCCCCACATGTCAAACCATGTGTTGTGTTGTGGTGTGGTGTGGTGTGTTTGAGCTTGGTCTATATACCGCCTATGCTTTCCTTCCTTTCACCTCAAACCCCATCCCATCCTCTCCATTCATTCACGGAAACATCACATCACCATGGCCTCACATTCCTGGCCGAGGTCCAACCTGCTAACCAATATACCACAACAGATCTGCTCAGCGTCCAAAGCCTTTTACTAGCTTGGACTGCACCGTCTCGATTCACCGACCCCAACCATGGAAGGTATTCAGACGCACCCCTCGAACGCCGCGCAGGCCAAGGCGTTCACGGCTGCCGGCTCGCTGTCGTTCCCTGGAGCGACCAACGAGTTGACGCCTCCTGGGGGTAACGGGGACATGTCCCAGAAGCCTGCTCCCAACGGTCAGCAGGCGGCAAACGGAAATGGGGTGACACCCGCGACTCCCGCAGCTACGCCTGCTGCCAACCAGGGCCCTAGTGGCATTACTCCTACTCTGCAGTATGTATCCTCCTGAGTGACCTTAGTATTGCTCGGCGAGGCTTATCTGGTATTTTTTCCACTTCGAAAAGGAACATCGTGGCCACGGTCAATCTGGATTGCCGTCTGGACCTCAAGACGATCGCCCTGCACGCACGGAATGCCGAGTACAACCCAAAGGTACTGCAGCTCTGCCCTGGCCGCGCCGCATCTTGAAAAAGTTGTGTCTTCATAATTTCCCTGTTTGCTAACAAAACTAGCGTTTCGCTGCTGTCATCATGCGTATCCGTGAACCCAAGACGACTGCCCTGATCTTCGCATCGGGCAAGATGGTCGTCACTGGTGCCAAGTCTGAGGATGACTCGAAGCTCGCCTCGCGCAAGTATGCTCGTATCATTCAGAAGCTCGGCTTCAACGCCAAGTTCACCGACTTCAAGATTCAGAACATTGTTGGCTCCTGCGACATCAAGTTCCCCATCCGTCTCGAGGGTCTGGCATCTCGCCACCACAATTTCAGTTCTTACGAACCTGAGCTGTTCCCTGGTCTTATCTACCGCATGATCAAGCCCAAGATTGTGCTTCTAATCTTCGTCAGTGGCAAGATTGTCCTGACGGGCGCCAAGGTTCGCGAAGAAATCTACCAGGCTTTTGAAATGATTTACCCCGTGCTTCAAGGTATGTTATCTTCTACTCCCCATCTTCTACATGTCTTATTCAGGTTGCTAACAATATCTCCCCCTCAGACTTCCGCAAGGTCTAGATGCACTCGGTATGGCCTGGGACGCAATCTGAACATTGTTTCAGAAGCGTCAATCATTCCCAAGTGTATGAATATATCGGCTCACGATACCACGAGTGCTTTTTTTCTTTTCCGTGCCGCGACAGAGGCTTGGGTCTGGTTCCTCAGCACCAGCCCACAACGTCCTGGCCTGTACCATTTGATTTTTTTGTTTTCCTGCATTGCATCGGCGTTGGTAAAGGGATGGTCAAGGGGTGGGGAGTTGTTCTGCGCTGCGCGTTCGGTTTAAGGCAAAACAAGACTATTTTCCCACGACAATTTAACATAGATTGACGGGGGGTCAAGTCCATGGCAAACAAGGGTTGAACAGACCTGGCCTTGGAGAGGCCTCGCTTTTTAATGCCTCTTTCCCAGCTGTGGGGGAGAAGGCGGGTTGGATGGAGCACCCTTGGAACTCAAGGAAGTGTGACCCCGGAAGAAGAAAAAAAAATTAAGAAAGAGAACAAAGTGTCTTGCGAGAGTGGCTCTCAAGTCAAGCTCAAGCGAACACACCAAAAAAAGGGGAAAGGGTTCAATAAAACCTTGAACACTAAAATGGAGATGGCAATGATTTGCTCATATCGCACCCTGGCATGGTCACGCAACTCGCTTCATAGTGTATGCGCTTGGGAGAGCTAATTTTTATCCTTTGATAAAGAGACATAGCATCTAGAAGAATTAGTAATGCCCACTCATCTTCCAAACCAAACAAACCAAAGTCGTTGATCAGTGTCCTTTTTTTCGCTGTGTTTTGTGTGTGTGATGGGGAATCATCATCATCAGATGTCGGGTGTTTTGATAGAAGAAAAGCCGGGTCAATGGACAGATGGCGGTGGGCTTGACAGTTCCAAGTGGGTTGGGTTAGTGCGCCCTAGTGTGGTGGACAAGTCCGATAATCGGGCTTGATATCAGTCCCACAAGACGACTGTCGTGCGCATGTGTCGTGTGTTGCATCCATGTTGTAAACTTTAACTTACCAGATATACCAATTGCAAGAAAAAAAAAAGTCCCGAGTTCTCAATTGGAAAAACCCAGCAACGAGACACACACGAGAAATGGAAAAGACGCCTGAATCGATCCTCATTGTGGGATCAGGTCTGTTCGGTCTGAGCACGGCCTGGTCCCTCACCAAGCGACCCCGCTTCGACAAGACACGCATCACGGTGGTGGACAATGCCAGCGCGTGCGGAGGGCGATTCCCGCCGGAGGACAGCGCGAGCGTGGACGCCTCCCGCATCGTGAGGGCCGACTACGCCGACACGCACTACTCGCGCCTGGGGGCCGAGGCGCAAGCCCTGTGGCGGCAGCAGGGGGATGGCGAGGTCGGCGGGCAGGGACGATACACGGAGAATGGGTTCCTCATCATGGCGAGCGACACGACGACGTGGCCTCCCGCCGAGGTGGCTGCGGGCAAGAAGACGGGCATGGACTATGCGCGCATGAGCTGGGAGAATGTCAGCTCGATAGCGAGCGCGGCGGGCCAGCCCGAGAAGATTGTCAAGCTGGGCAGCCGGCGCGAGCTGCAGGAGCACGTCGGCACGTCTGGCAACCCGGGAGACTGGGGTTACCTGAACAAGCTGTCGGGGTGGTCGGACAACGGGGCGACGATGCGCTGGATGTACGAGCAGGTTCGTGCGACGGGTCGGGTGGAATTTGTCGACGCCGAGGTGGCGGAGCTGGTGACCGAGGGTCGTCGGGTGACGGGGGCCAAGCTCAAGGGCGACGGGAACAAGACCCTCACGGCTGACGTCGTCTTCCTGGCTGCGGGCGCGTGGACGGGATCGCTCGTCGATGTGAGGGGCCGCGCTGAGGCGACGGGCCAGATCCTCGGGTACATCAACATCTCCAAGGAGGAGGAGGAGAGGCTGCGCGACAACCCGACCATCATGAACCTCACGACGGGCATGTTCATCCTGCCGCCGCGTGACGGCGTGCTCAAGGTGGCGCGCCACGGATTCGGATACCTCAACCCGCGGACCGTCACGAGGGCGCTGCCGCCCGTCGCCCCCGGACAGGGACAGTCGGACGACGAGCGCCCGACATTCGTCACGTCGGTGCCGAGGACGACGCGCGACGGCGAGCTGAGGGCAATGCCCATCGAGGCCGCCAAGGGTCTCAGGCAGGCGCTCGTGGACCTGCTGCCGCGTGACATGGGGCTGGAGACGAGGCCGTGGTGCAAGACGCGCATCTGCTGGTACTCGGACACCCGTGACGCGGACTGGATCGCAGACTGGCACCCCGGGTACGACGGACTGTTTGTCGCCACGGGCGACAGCGGCCACGGGTTCAAGTTCCTGCCCGTCATCGGTGACAAGCTGGCCGACGTGTTTGAGGGCAAGGGCGGGCCGTTTGCCGACAAATGGGCCTGGAAGGAGGCTGTGGACGATGACGGTGCTGGAAAGGTGATTGATGGCGTGTATAAGGGTATCATTACCGAGGATGGGAGTAGAGGAGGTCGGAGGGGGATGATTCTCGATGAGGAGCTGTCACGTAAGGGTAATGAGGTTGTGGCCAAGTTGTAGGGGTGGGGGGTGAATATTATGTGATTAGTAGTAACATATTAGCCAAAAAAGATGCCATTGGATAGTAGAGAAGGAAAAGGGGGCAAAAAGTGTATGAAACATGAAAGGAAAGGAATAATGATTTGCAGGTGACGAAATACGTGTCAGTGATGTATTCCGTAAAGAGGCAATTGTAAGTGAATCGGGTGGGTGCATGCATTTAGAGGGGTGGGGCAACTTATCGAGTTATCCCATGGACCTGTGCTGTTGCTCGTACCTCTCGTACTTTAGCACTCAACCTGTTGGTGCGTCTACTTCCCACCACATCCCAAAACACACCATCACAAACATGTCACGACCCTGACATAAAAAGTCACACACACATACGAAAGATGCCGCCCGAAAAGGACCTCGCCGACTTCCCCGACGTCCAGGCAAAACTCCAGAAACCAACCAAACAGTCCGCCTTCGAGAAGCAAAAAGCCGAGGCCGAGGCCAAGCGCAGGCGTGAAGCAGCTGAGACAGCCGCCGTCTACAAAGATTTCCTCAAGAGCTTCGACGACGACGACGACAACAACAACGATGGCAATCACAACCGAAGCACAGGCAGCGGCGGCGGCGGTGTCTTCCCCCCGGCACCACGCCAACGACCAGGCAGCGGTAGCGGCAACGGCGGGCTCATCCCACCACCCCCTGCAGGACCGGGAGGTTCGAGACGTCACTTTGGCGCGTCGGGATTGAAGAGTGGCCCGGGAAGTCTGGGACCGCCGCCGCCAGCGGGATTTGGCAAGAAGAGGTCTTTCCAGGACTTTTCGCGGCACCCGGATGATTCCTCGACTCGCGAGGGCCCGAGCGCAAGCGCAACCGCCGCACCATCACTTTCGGTTCCCAGAGCTTTCCGCACGAGCGACGACGAGGACGAAGATACCGGCAACGCAAAGGATAGGGCACAGGAAAAGGCCATAGCGAGGCCGACGCTGCGACTGACGAATCTGCCACCGGGCATGTCGGCGGCGGCCATCAAGGCTCTGATCCCGGAGAACCTGACGGTGGAGCAGGTGAAATTCCAGGCGCCCGTGGGGCTGGGAGGGTCCGAGAAGAAGTGCGCCGTCGCCATCGTCGTCTTGGCGCAGGCCACACCGGGCAACGAGATCGAGGCGGCCGTCAGCGCCTTACAGAACAGATACCTGGGCTACGGGCATTACCTCTCGCTACACCGGCACCTGTCGTCGGCGGTGGCCACCTCGTCGGCCGCGCTCAACAGCCTCGCCTCGTCGAATGCCGATACCCAGCCGTTTGGCGCCAAGCTCGTGGAGCAGAAGCGCCAGGAGGACAGGCGCGGCGGCCACCAGCACCGCGGCGGCTTCGCACCACCCACGAGCTACAACAGCGTGGGCACGGGTGCGGGCGTTAACCGCGCCAACCTACTCCACGTGCCCGTCAAGCCGCCGGCAGACATCAAGATCACCAAGCTCATCAACATGGTCATAGAGGGCGTTCTGGCTAACGGGCCCGAGTTCGAGGCCCTACTCATGTCGCGGCCCGAGGTGCAACGCGAGGAGAAGTGGGCGTGGATATGGGACGCACGCAGTCAGGGGGGCACGTGGTACCGCTGGCGGTTGTGGGAAGTGGTGACGGGTGCGCAGAACGGCAAGCTGCGGGGCAAGTACGTGCCCATATTCGACAGCAGCCACGCGTGGAAGGCCCCTGAGAAGAAGCTCCCCTTTGAGTACACGACTAAATTGGACGACTTCATATCCGACTCGGACTACAACTCCTCTGACGACGAGGATGTCGAAGGTGGTGGGGAGCGCGATGGTGGTGGCCCTGGTACCAAGGAGGTGGAGAAGTCGTTCCTCAATCCCCTGGAAAAAGCCAAGCTCACGCATCTCCTGGCGAGACTGCCGACTACGCTTTCCAGGCTACGAAAAGGGGATATTGCACGGGTGTCGACGTTTGCCATCATGCATGCTAGTCGCGGGGTAGAGGAGGTGGTTGATCTTATCGTCGCCAACGTCGAGAAGCCGTTTGCCCTGACGGCAGCGAACCCTCAGCGCAAGCCGGGAACCAAAGAACCTGCCGCCTCTGGCGCTGCGGGCGCAGAGGCCACGGACACTACTGGCGGTGCTGGTGCTGGTGGCAACGAAGGACCGGATGTGAGTGCAGCTAGCCTGGTGGGCCTGTACGTTGTGAGCGACATCCTGTCATCGTCGTCGACGAGCGGCGTCCGTCACGCCTGGCGATTCAGGCAGCTATTCGAGTCGGCGTTGCGCAACCGGAAGGTGTTTGAGCACATGGGTTCCATGGCCGAGAGGCTACGATGGGGCAGGATGCGCGCCGAGAAGTGGAAGCGCAGCGTTCATCTGGTTCTCAACCTGTGGGAGGGGTGGTGTGTCTTTCCCAACGAGAGTCAGGAGCTGTTTGTGCGCAGCTTTGAGAACCCACCCAAGGCTGAAGACGACGGCGGTGTCAATACCGACGACAAGACGGCCGATGAGGCGCAGAAGAAGGGTGGAAGGTGGAAGGTTGTCGAGGCTACGCAGAACAAGGTCGAAGAGAAGGAAGGGAAGGAAGCGGAGGGAGAGGAAGAAGAAGATGATGTGGCTGGCGAACCTATCGATGAGGATGATATCGAGGGAGAGCCGGTCGAGGAGGACGATGTGGCTGGTGAGCCTATTGACGACGATGACGTCGAGGGGGAACCTATAGACGAGGATGAGCTTGATGGAGGGGAACCTATGGATGAGGATGGGAACCAGGAACAGGGAGAGGAAGCGGGAGTAGCCGCAAGGCCCACAGCAGAAGCAACGACAGAAGCAGAAGCTGCAAGAGGAACAACAGGAGGACAAGGAGGAGAAGGAAAGAATACGAGTGGCATGGGAGATGAGAATGGGTCAGCCAAGGGTCCTCCCGTGCGGAAGCCAAGGATGCGTGCGGCTGACATGTTTCCCGACTCTGATGGATCCGATGGATCACAAGGGAAGTGATGAGAGGATATAAGTGTATTACTACCCAAGTATAGGCCAGAGACTAGGAAAAAAATGATATTGTATATAATACATTGACACATCTCAGCCAGGAAGAGAAGGAGAGTTACGGAATATCTATAGGCTGTATTAGTACTGCGTGGTGGTGGTGTTGGTGGACAAAAAGAAGGCTTGGTAATAATAGTACGACGGAGGGGAGGGAGGGCCTTTGTGGATGAAATGGGCCAATAGAAACTTGCTCATATCACGGGGGGGTTTTAGTTAGGGGAGGAGAGGGGAGAGGGGGGGGAAGAAAACAAGGTGGTTCCACCAGTTACCTGATAAAAGATTGAAAACGAGAGAGTTAATATTTTTTCCTTGGATCTCGTGAACAATGCTGTTGCTTTTCTGAAACTGATTCCTTCTTTTTATATGCTGTTGTTGGGGGACGAAGAAGAAAGAGGAGGCAGATGGGTTGTAATGTAATACTACGGAGTACACTAAAAGATGGAGAAGCAAGTACAAGGTCCAAGAACCAGATCAGCAACAGGAAGCACAATGCGCCGGAACGATTCAACGGCAACTCACGTATCAATTAGTGTTAATAATGGGACCAACCGATTATCCAATTCTCCGTCTATTCACTGGATATACGCCGTAACAATCCCACCTCTTTATCCCCTTGTCACTTCAAGCCCAACTGATGAAGCGGATTGTATCAGGTCGGAGAGAGAGAGAGAGAGAGAGAGAGAGGTGACACGGTCTACGTCGATGGAATATTAGCGCACTATCTTGATGAGGTGTATTTCCTGACAGAAACAAGATAGCATCTGATCCGTCCTGTCCGGGATCCATTGTACTCGTACTCTGTAGTCGTTTTAGTATTACGAATTGCTGTACTACTGTCTACGAGTTACTAGTTCAATAGCACGTATTGCTGCTTGCCCCTCGGTGGTCCCTGTCGCAGGCGACCAAAAAATAAAACGTGGGGCCGTATTTTTCCCTCTCTCTAGAGGTACCAACTACTACGAGTACGACTCTCTCGGGGAGGCGGGACAACACTTCAACTGACGTTTCCCTCCTTCACCCACACACACACATACGCCGCATACGAACACCTTCTTTTGTGCTGGCCACACACACAGAAGAAAGACACGTATATCCGATCGCTGGGCTTTGTTCGCAAAAAAAGAATCAAGAAACAAAAGAAGGACAATACTGGAGTGGGTTATTGTTCTTGGCAACAAACGACCAAAAAAAAAAAAAGGAAATACCGAACCCACTCCTGATCGTTTCGAATCACGGAAACCCGCCTTTCTCTTTCAATCTCGAAGGATTTATTTACTGCTTCCGCCGTCGAATATCTCATGGAATTCTACGTTTACACACACCTATTTTGACGATTTAAATCCGCCCGCGCTCTCGAGTCCGAGGTGGAAAGAAGAGAGTGTGTCTGTTGTCGCCCGGCATCGGGATGCATGACCCTTGACTTGGTGTGTATCGGAAAACATAGAATACAGTGTGGTCTATCCGGGTTACCGCCGCCGCCACTACCATCGTCATGCCTCTCATCAACGGCCTCAAGATGGCCTGGTACGTTTGGTTTTTCCTTTCTTTTTCGCCTCTTGGTTCTCATTCTTTTATTTATCTGATCTACGCACAAGCGGGCATACATGACTAACATCCCCCAAGCGAGCCTTGCATTCGCGGCCACCGTTCAACAAAGTGCACCCACGCAAATGAGCGACTCATGGTCCCCGTCCGCAAGCCCGGCCGCCCCCTGAGCTCGTGTCCTCACCCCTCCTCCAGGCCTTGCACATGCGGTACCGTGACGGCTGCTATCCCGCGAAGGCAAAAGTGCGGCTGTGGGACGACAGGAGCAGCGTCGACATCCTCGCCTCCGTTATCGACTGCTCCCACACCTACCCCTGCACCACCGGCATCCGTATCGGCTTCCGCCTCCACCTCTGCTCCTACTACTACCGCCTCCCCCTCAGGCACCACTGAGGAGTCCCTGTCAACGGTGACGTCCCCCGTCGACTCCAAGGGCTCGGCTGCTGCCGCCTCTCGTGTACGGAAAGCGCAGGTGCGCAGGGGGTCGTCGCGCAAGTCATCCGTTGACCCGATGGCCCTTGAAAGGATGGACTCGAACCAGCTCAACATCATGCCTGCGTTCGACGAGGCGACGAACCAGGGCGATGCTTCCGCCTCCATGTCGGCGGCCGCCAACGGAACATCAGATGCCCAGTACGCTGGCTTCTCGACCAACAACAACCCTCTAAATGGGTATCCCGTCATGTACCCGACTTTCCCCCCGCCCATGCCACCGCCCATGGTGCACACAAACGGCCACACACCCTCAGCGTCGAATGGATCAGCGGCATCGGTGCCGGGAAGCTGCTGTGGTGGGGGAGGAGGAGGACGAGCCCAGACGGAACAGCGGGACGAAATGCTGACTCCTAATTCAAATGGTCCGAATGGACACGCCGTCGAGAAGAAGAAGACCGGGGGTTGCTGTTCGTCGAAACCCCCGGCAGAGGCACCAACCCCCCAGCAGCAGCATCAGCCCATGATGGTCATGCCTCCCTTCCAGACACCCATGCCCATGGCCCACGGGCTGTACCCTCTCATGACCCCGACCACATTATACACCTACCCGCCGCAATACGGAACCTTCATGCAGCCCCTTCAGCCAGACCAGTGGAGACAGGTCATGGCCCTACTGAGTCTCGGACAGCCAACACCGCAGGCCGCCACCGATGGATTCGGCCCCTTGGCTGGGACCACTGCGGCTACCACCACCACTCCGACGCCGGGACCATCCGACAGCAGCAGCCACACACCAGCCATGTTTTCTACGCCCACGCAGCCAGACAACAACACCTGGACCAAGGGAGACGGCATAGCGACATCGCACCACTGCTCCTGCGGCGACACGTGCGAGTGCGTCGGCTGTGCCGCGCATCCGTACAACGAGGCTACCCAGAACTACGTCCGTTCGGCCTGGAACAGTATGATGGAAGCGACTCAGCAGCATCAGCAACCGCATCAGTCCGGCGCAGATGTCGCCTATGCCAACGGCAATGGCAACGGGAATGGTAACAGCAACGGTAACAGCCGCGAAGACTCCCCGGCAAACGGACATATGCCGCCCCCGATGTCAGCGACGGTGACACATCAGCCCGCCGAGACCAACGGTGCGACGACGACGACGACACAACAAACGCCCCAGACACCATCGGATGGTGGGGCTTCGGCTACAGGCGAGGAGCAGGTCTTTTCGTCTGATGATTTCTTCTTTGTCAGCTACCCCTTTGATGACACTTGCGCTGGTGACACGGCGAGTTGTCCGTGTGGAGATGATTGCCAGTGTATTGGGTGTGTCATTCATGGGAAGTAGTTTGATATTTTTCATTTCGCAAACACTTTGCTTTTTACATTGTCTTTCTTTTCTTTTCTCATATTTAGGACGCACAGCATATAGGAGGAAGGAGAAGGAGAAGGAGAAGAAGGAAAAAAAGCAACAAGAACATAGGTGGTTCTTAGGATACCAATGATTTATACGGCTGGAAAGACTGAGAAACGGTCAAGCAGGAAACAATACCCCCTCTTTGTTTATGGAATTTCTGTCGAAGAAAATGGGATAGAAAATAAGCGCTATTTTATTTTCCATGTAACAATTCTATATCTCTATTCTACTCTATTAGTACCGTCGTTGTCGTCGCGTACGGGGTCCCTCCTTGGTACTTTCGTACAGGTGTGGTGTCTGCGGGGACAAGTTCGAGCCCAGTCATTGGTCAGCAGCCACACAGTACACGCCATCATTGCCACTGTCAAGTTTTATGGGCGACATTGCATTGAAGCAAGGTCTTTTTTTTTCCATCTACGCTTCGTATCTATCCCTCTTTTTCTACATCCCGCGACTACTCTAAGAATCAAACCAAGTACGATTCAATTTTTCAAAGAGGCACACATATTCATCATGGACGACGTGCCCAGGGACAGGGATAGGGATCACGGCCGCGACCGCGACCGCGAACGTCGACGCCGTCATCACAGCCCAGCAGGACAATCGCAACGCGCTCGATCGCGAAGCCCAGCGCATAAGCGCCAGAGGACGACGACACGTTCCCTCTCGCGGGACAGACATGATGACAAGCACCACTCTCGTCACAGCCACCGCGATCACCACTCATCGTCATCTCGTCGACACAAGCATCACCATCACCATCGTGAGCATGCCAGCGCCAGCGCCAGCGCCCCTGTCTCACTCCCATTCGAGGCTAGACCTCTGAACAAGGCGGACTTGAGGACCTTCAGACCGCTGTTTGCCTACTTTCTGAGCCTGCAGAAGCAGATTGAACTGAATGATCTGGATGAGAGGGAGGAACGGGGCAGGTGGAAGAGTTTCGTGGGAAAGTGGAATCGCGGGGAGTTGGCGGAAGGGTGGTATGATCCCGAGATGTTTGCCAAGGTGTCTGAGGAGTCTGGTGAGATGATTCCTGCGGAGGAGGAGGAGGAGATAAGTCCACTCGAGGATGTGCGTCGTGATGACGAGGAAGAGGAAGAAGGAAGAGAAGAGAAAGAAAGAGAAGGAGGAGAAGAGGAAGAAGACTCGGATTATGGACCCCCACCACCACCAGGGACATCGGGAAGCAACAGCCGCTCCGGACCCAGGATCCCCTCGATGCAGGACATCGCCATGCGCGATGAGATGATCCAAGACGACCGGGACGAGTCGGTGCGTCAGCTGCGCGAGGCGCGCAAGGCAGATCGCACAATCCAGAAGGAGCGGCTGGACGACCTGGTGCCCCGGGCCGAGGCGGGCACGAGGGAGCGCAAGCTCGAGAAGAAACGCGAGGTCAATGACAAGATGAGGGAGTTCCGCGACAAGAGTCCTGATGCTGCGGCGGTGGATGACAAGGATCTCATGGGTGGGGGTGACTCGGTGGATGATTATAAGATGGCGAAGGAGAAGGAGAAGAAGAAGAAGACGGAGAGGCAGGTCAGGAGGGAGGAGATGGAGAGGGCTAGATTGGAGGAGATTGAGGAGAGGAGGAGGGCTTGGAAGGAGAGGGAGGATGGGACGGTGAATATGTTGCGGGAGCTGGCTAAGCAGAGGTTTGGCTAGGTTTTTTAATCCTCCTTTGTTTCTTGTCAAGCTGTTATCGTTTGTTAGTATACATTTTCTTCTTATATAGTGTCAACATGTACTCCGTATTTGGTGAGGATTCAATCTTGCTTTCCTTGTTTGAAAATTAGGGTAAATGGTTCGCACTGTGAGCGGGGCGTTGGAGAAAAATGGTGTGAAAACTCAACTCGACTCCCTCTCACTTGAGTTAGCAACCAACATTTGAACCTTTGAACACTGAAATATATACAACTTGACTACGGGGTTCATTTTTCCACTTAGTACAACGGAAAACAAGAGACTATCTTGAGAGAAGAAGGGACCCGTCTTCCCAGACGTAAAATCTTCGGGGTGAACCCATCAACATCAACGCCAGACCCCTCATCTTATACTACACCTGATTTTCAAAGAGAGAGAAAAAAAAAAAAGACTACCAAAACAAACACCAATATGGACGACTTCTACGGAACAGGCGACCTAATGGACGTCCCAGAAGACTACTACCCGCCAACCCCACCGCCGTACCAGGAGGTCTTCACCATGCGCAGCGGACGAGCCATCAACCTCCGCCTCGTGGGCGCCAGCCCGACAGAGGCGCACGTTCTGTGGAACGGCGCAAAGGTGATATCCGACTACTTCGAGGCGGACCCCTCCCGCGTATCGGGCAAGACCCTCCTCGAGCTGGGCGCCGCGTCCGGCCTGCCCTCCCTGGTCGCTGCCATCCTGGGTGCCAGCAAGGTTGTCATGACGGATTACCCTGACCCTGAGCTGGTGGAGAACATGCAGAAGAACATCGATGTGTGTGAGGGTGCTCAGGACATCGTCCTGGCTAAGGGGTTTGTGTGGGGTGGTGACCCTGTTCCTCTGAGGGAGTGTCTTGTGGGCGATGAGGAAGCAAAGGATGGAAAGAAGCAGGAAGATGCTAGGTTCGATGTCTTGGTCCTGGCAGATCTATTGTTCCGTCATAGGGAGCATCCCGACCTGGTCAAGACGATACGGGAGACGCTGAGTAAAGAGGCTGGAAGCGCGGCTTACGTCTTCTTCACGTCGTATAGGCCGTGGAAGAAGGAGCTTGACATGAAGTTCTTTGACATCGCGAGGGAGGATGGTTTCGAGGTGGAGCATGTTCTTGAGAAGAAGTTGGATAAGCCGCTCTTTGAGAATGATCCCGGGGATTTGGATGTGCAGAAGACGGTGAATGGGTTTCTTGTCAGGTGGCCTGTCTCCTAGGAAGGGGAGGGTTAAACAACAAGAATTTGTTTCTCCTTTTCTTTCTTTCTTTCTTTTTTTGTTTTGTTTTGCATACTAGATATAGGGTACTGCATTTAACGATTTTTGACGCATGAATATCAGAAAAAATGGCGTTCCTTATGTGCATCTGTGATGCATGATCTACACAAGGATGAAATGTGACGTTGGAAATGATAACGGTCGAGTGGGGATGAGTGCCAAGTAAACGCTGTGCGGATATCGAGATGGAGGGTTCTTGGGGTGGTGGTTTTCATGATTGGAGATTTTAATGTTGCTAGTCTGAGATAAAAACAAGTGGAAAAGATATGTAACGTGGTATGAGAGCTAGCTTCAACCCCTCCAAAAAGGATAAAGAACAGAAATGATTATATATTTCGTAATGGTTCCCTTTGGAGATGCCATCTTGATACACAGCTTGATGACATTCCCCGCAATAAATGACAGGAAAGCTCCCCCATCCCCTCTCAGACCCCACCATTTACCTTTCAACATCAAGAAAACACCCGCCACAATGACAGACTACCTGAGCCAACTATCGCGCGACGGCTTCGTAGTCATCCGTTCCATCCTGTCACCGGACAAGCTCTCCACCCTCCTAGAAGCAAGCCGGAGGGCGGCCGAGCTCGCCCGGTCGGGCCAATGGCCTCACATCCGCACAGTAGGCAAGCAGTTCCCACCATGGGAGTCGACCCCGCCCCCAGCGGGGATATGGGGCGTGCAGCACCTGATGAACCCTGATCTGCCGGGCAACTCGGTCTTCACGTCGACCTACTTCTCCGAGGAGGTACTGAGCATCGTGCGCGACCTGCTGGGGGGCTGCGCGGACGACGAGCTGGTGATGGAGCTGTTCAACATGCTCGTCCGTCCGGGGGAGGACTTCGCCCTGCGCTGGCACCGCGACGACATCCCCGCCGACGCCACGCCGGAGCAGGAGATGGACAGGCTGGCCCGCCCGGCCTTCCACGCGCAGTTCAACCTCGCCCTGCTGGAGGACGACTCGCTCGTCGTGGTGCCCGGGTCGCATGCCCGGCCGCGCACCGACGCCGAGAGGCGGGCTGACCCGCTGGAGAGCAACATGCCGGGACAGTTGGCCGTGAGGCTGTCACCGGGCGACATTGTCTTCTACAATAATAATATCCTGCACAGGGGCGTCTACAGCTCGGCTAGGGAGAGACTCACGGTTCACGGGTCCGTGGGTCATACGGGCGGGAGCAAGCTCAGGGCTAGGAATGTGCTGCAGCATGGCGTGGGGTCTTGGGTGCGGGATTGTGACTTTTCCGGACTGGGGGATCGTGATGAGAGGGCTAGGGCCGAGGGGATGAGGGATCGGCTCGTTAGGTTGGGGAGCGAGGCTGGGGATGTGGGATTCTCACTTCAGGGTTGACAGTGTCTGTGTACATACATACCTCTAGGCGTTGTCATTTATGAACTACGAGAGATGTACGGAGTATTAGCACTTACTACTAGTACTGCTGCTGGTCGTACCGACCATGGTACGACCATGATATATACAAACATGTACCTCTCCAATCTCCACACACAAACCCCAAGCGATATCCGCGGGTAAAGAATCCCCCCCCC
>FYEV01001634.1:17101-61861 GCA_900188565.1 Geosmithia flava
TACGTAATAGTACGACTATCAAAAGGGGGGGTTAAACTGAAAAAAAAAAAGCACATGTGGGATGACGGCACCTAAGCTTCATTACGCAATGAATGTCTCTCCCCCGCATTCGGGCTTTGATGGTCACTAGTACTCGTACTACTAGGGAGTACCTTGGTTCAATGACGCCAGTTTGAAAGACACGTTATCACCTCTCTTTTCAATAGGAAGAATGAGGCTGCAACTGCAACGCCACGTTGAAATCCAGGCTCTACTACCAGCAGTGCTTTATCGTGCTTGTCGTGTACTCGTACCGGTCGTATCATTTATGCACCTTTCACTCGTCGGTGTGTGTATTGTGCGGGGAGGGGGAAGGGGGCCTGTCCACTTGTCCATGGGGAGAGAGTGAGAGTAGTACGTGGTACAAAAGTACAAGGTGTCAAGCGAACCAACCACATGTCGTGTAATACAAGATTTTTTTTCCTTTATAGCGGACCGAGATGGTGTGTGTGTACGTGTGTAGGTAGTTGCGGAGGACAGTTGCGGAGGAGGTTGGGGTTTTTCCTTTTTGGAATGCGGGCTAGAGGGGGTGGTCAAGGGAAAAAAAGGGAATGATTGGGGTGGAATGATCCCGGGGGGCGTCAAGATGCAACAGCATCAGGATGGGAAGGGGGTAACTCGGGGACTGTACGAGCAGTTGATGTTTCGGGACAAGTATGCGAATAATACGGGGTACTATTTAGCTCTACCCGTAGTTATGTTGTACTCGGCAGAGTCGTGAGAGTGATGGTCCTGTAGCAGGGGTGGTGAGAATGCAGGGGGCTTTGAGAGAGTGAGAATGTTGAGAGTGAGAGGAGGAGAAGGAGGAGAGAGAAGAAGTGTGGTGGTGGTGGTGGTGGTGGTGGTTGTGGCTTGGAGTAGTTGGGATGCGGAGAGAGGGGAGAAGTAGAAGTGAGACATGGGATACTAGTAGTAGTGCGGATATTCTAGGCGAAGTACTATCCCGTACGTGCTCTCTTGTGTTCTCAATGAGCTCATATCATGTATATTCCGTTTACGCATATGCTGGACCATGAGGTGCACTTAGGCGGATAGTCCTGTAGTCCTCCTGTAGCCTCGTACCGAGATACAAGTACCTCTGTCCTAAAGTCTAACCCCGCTCGCCCCCCGTGGGGGAAATGGTCCCCGGTTGAGTGTCTCTGTCCCCACATGCAACCAGCTTGGCCATGTCGGGAGCTTGGCGACAAGGATGTGGACACTGCTGCAGTACTACGCCATAGGACCAAGAGAGAGATGCAGCAAAGGATTGATTGTCTAGAGTGTATTCAGATGCAAGCCATTTTTCTGATAATGTGATTTTCTTCTCTTTTCAGCAGTCATCTAATACACGTATCTGTTCGATGTGTCTCTGACTCTGTTCCGACAAGATGGGTTTGTTGACCCCGTGGGGAAGTTGGTAGAGTTAGTAATAGGTAGCTCCTCGTTGAACCCCCAGTAACGTACTCGGTAGTAGTAACTCAGACCTACCACTAGAGAGCAGTAAATGCCTGTACAATTGCTACTACTAGGAAAGAACGACCGGTGTTCGTACTTGCCGTACCCAGACATCTGACTTTCCCAAGCTCTTGTTTCCCCGCTTCCCAAACTTGTCCGCGTCAATCCCAGGGCTCCCCCTCCCTGGTCGCTCTCTCTCTCTCTCTCTCTTTCTGTCTCCATGACTCCCCTCCCCCAGATTTCCCTTCTTTCCCCTTCTCTTTTTCCCCGTATTATCCGGTTACCGTTCATATATGCTGTGTTTTGTGTGGTGTGAGAGTGCATATCGCCTTGTATGGGCCAACTTTGTACGACAGTATTACGCACCGACTTTCTTACTTTCTCTCCCTCTCTCTACCTCTCTCTACCTCTCTCTCTCTCATCTCATATGCTGATTCTGCCTTGCACAAAACTTGTAATTTCCCATCCCCCCCCCTCATTCATACCCCGCGAGAGAGAGAGGACAAGACACAGCCCTATCCCGTCTTACTAGTTTCCCTTCCTTTCTCCAATTGTTATTCCCTCCTCCAGCGCCCCCGTCCCTGTGTTGTGCCTTGTCCTCTTCTCTGCCGAGAATTGTTTGTTTCCAGCTGACAGGCCACACATCTTCTTGTTTGTTTGGTGCCCCAGATTGCCTCGCTACCACACACACCCACACACACATACATACACACAAGTCAACCTGTCCTCTCTCTCTCTCTCTCTCTCTCTCTCTCTCTCTTTATCTTTCCCCCCTCTTTTATTTTACCCTTTTGCTCATTTCATTCACTCACGAATCCTCTTTCTCTCCCCACACGTACTCATGAACCCTGACTTCTCCGCATCGCACATGGCTGTAAGTGACTGATAGCTCCCCCTACCATTCCCCATCTACGCAGATACTGACAATACCAGACTGTCTGACTCCCGGGCATCATTCACAACAAGAGATAAACCAAGAAGAGAAAAGAAGAACAAGATTGGTTATTTCTACACCCTTTACGCCATGCTCCCTATACAGTCCTTTGACGCCTCTGTCGCTCATCCTCGCACAAGGAGACCTGGTGGCCCCCTCATAACCTCGGATCCAGCAGAGAGTCGTCAGCCGAAACCAAAGACTCTGCCTTGCAAGTATTGCAGCAAACACTTCAGGTCAGTAATTGTATCTAGTACTTTAACATGATGCTCCATTTCAACATCTCAGTGTATCGCAAGCCAAGTACATCTCAGTCTGACCATAACACTAAAGGCGCGTCGAGCACGTCCAGAGACACGAGAGGACACACACAAAGGAAAAGCCCTTTCAATGCCAGTGGGATCGCTGTGGTAAGACCTTTGGTCGGCGGTGAGTCTTTATTCCCCCTCAGTTCGTTTTTCTCACCATTCAAATGCAATGTCGCTCTATATCCTCATTTGGTAGGACAATTGTGCACCACAACCCTCTACTCCTCCTTTTCCTCCACTAGCACTACTACCCCGGACATATTCTCCTCTTCCTCCTTCTCCTCCTCTTGTACTCACCCCCACACCCATCACATTGCCGCAGCGCAACCTGGGACATGCATATGCACCCCGATATCGCATCACCATCTACTTCTCTCCACTCCTCTCCCCTTCCAAACCTACATCCCGTACATACACATACAAACATCTACACATACACACACATAACTTCACTCAACTTACATGGATATCAGAGACCTCCTCGTCCGCCACGAAAAGCTCGTGCATCTCAATGAAAACAGCAGAGACAACATTCGCCCGAGGAAACTATCCTCGGGCCCAACTGGGCACCCCACGGGTCATCCAACGGGTCATCAAACATCCCTATCAGACAGCCACATGGAGATCGATTCCGCCAACGGCATACACCACCGCACCCTCTCTCACAGCCAACAGCAGCCCCCGCCACCTGCACCACCGCCGCTGCATTCCATCCACCAGCATCCCCATCACCACCAGCACCACCAGAGTCTTCCGACTCACTTCCAACCGACGCCGCCCCTGACCAACTCTTTGCCACAGGACCAGCAACAACAGCACCAGCAGGCGCAACCACCCCCATCGTCCAGACCGGGCGCCGGAAACCTTGATCTCCTCTCTGATGCCGCACTAGCCAGGGAAGTCAACAGCAACACCATACCCCCCATGGTCAGCGGCGATGCCTCCTCACAGCAACCACCACCACCAGCCCGGCCCAAGACCTATTCTCACCCAGACGAGCAAGCAGTCAACGGAGATGTCCGCGAGGGGTACACCGCCGCTTCCGTTGTCGCGCAGAACGGCTTCCAGGACGACTACAACCTCTTCCTAGACGACTTTGGGCCGACACCGCATTTCCTCCCACCACACTTTGACCCAGAACAGCAGTCATCCACGGGATGGGGGGCCAGGCCAGATACGTCGGCAACGGGAGCAAGTCGGCGCCCGTCCTACGGAAACAATGCGTTTCCCTCTCTCGGGCAGGATATCGACGACACAGGCTCACGAGCAAGCAAGTCCCTCCGCATATCGATATCAGATCACAACATCATCAAGAACCGACTGGACGAATTCTCACCCGTCCTACCGCGCGATTTCGTCTTCCCCTCGCGACACACCCTCACTCGGTTCTTGGAAGGATACACCAGCGGTTTCCACGAGCACGTTCCCTTTTTGCACCTGCCCACCTTTTCGCCCGTCGACGCGGCCCCCGAGCTGCTCCTCGCCATGCTGGCCGCGGGCGCCCAGTACCGCTTCGAGAATAACAGGGGGTACGCACTCTGGTACGCGGCCAGGGCTGTCGCCACCGAGCAGATTCGCAGGAGGCATAGTAACGAGCTGAAGGCACTATTGCCCACGCCGGCGGCGTATAGCCCGCATTCTACCAGGCCATCGCCTAGTACTACCTACCGACACTCGTTTGCGTCGGCCCAGTCGGAACGTCCTACTGTTCAGGATACTCATCGAGAGCCATAGTGAGTTTGCCCCCGGAAGATGAAAGAAGAACAAGAGGAGAGGAAGAGGAAGAAGACGGCGGAAAAGAGGAAAAATAAGCGCACAAGAAAGCGCACAAGGAGGAGATTCAAAGGGGAAAACGGGAACTACAAAGTAACAAATTCTAACATCACAGTTCCTCAAATACCCCCCAAGCAAGACTAGAGACCATCCAAGCCGTTCTTCTCCTCTTTGCTATCGGCCTCTGGGGCGCCGAAGCTATTGTTCACGAAGCCATGGCCTTGCAGGGCAACCTCGCCGTGCTTATTCGCGAAGAGGGACTGACAGTCGAGACGCCACAGAGCTCAGTAGCAGACTGGGAGACGTGGGTGCGTCTCGAGGGCGCCACGCGGACTAAGCTAGCAGCCTACAGCTTCTTCAACCTGTGCAGCACGGCGTACAATCTCCCGCCCCTACTACTAACATCCGAGATGAGCCTGTACCTCCCCGTACGGTCACGTCTGTGGCGCGCTGAGACAGCATGGCAGTGGCAGGAGCAGAGGGCATCGACGCCCGTGGTCAGCATGACGGTGCACGAGGCCTTCTCGCGGCTATTCGGGAGGTCAGGCCAAGGTCTGCCGACGCAGCTGTCCTCTCTGGCGAACTATGTTCTCATCCACGCCGTCCTGCAGCACATATATCTACTCAAACAGACATCTCTCGCCGCCGGATCCCCCTACGATGTGCATCGCATGTTGAGACCAGAGGACGTAGAGGAGGTTTCCGAGGCGCTAAGGGTGTGGCAGACGAGTTTCGAGCAAGGTCATCAGATGAGGGCTGGTGGTGCCGGACCTGGACAGGGGTGCGACATGTACTCTGTAGATGGTGGTGGCGGCAGCGGAAGCAACAGCGGTGCCGGCAACCCGTTGGCGTATAACGCCTCGGCTCTGCTGAGGTTGGCGTACATACGCCTCTACACTGATGTTCCGCCGGCCAGGGCCCTGGAGACGCGAGACGCGATGCTCATTGCCTCGGCGCTGAGTGGTACACCCTTGCTCATGCGCAGTCTGAGACTTCATAGGGCCGTCTTCCAGGTTGTTCACGCACTCTCTACGCTAGTCAAGGCTGGTGTGTCGTATGTTGCGAGGACAAAGTCTAAGGAGTGGAGTATACAGCATTCATGTGAGTTTGCCCCTCCAAGAAAGATGGAAGGAAGAGACAGGAAAGAAAGAAGAAACGATACTAACCGACCCAAAAAGTATGCAACTTTGAATGCGCCGTCCTCCTGGCAAAATGGCTCCTAACACTATCCGCCATCGGACCATCCGACCCCCCCGTCTCACCCGAGGAAAAGACCCTACTCAGCACTGTACGTCGTATGCTAGACGAGACGGAATTCGCCGTACCAGTCGACCCATCACTCTCGGGGATGGCAACGGGGCCAAATGCAGGGCCAGGCTCCAGGTCTGGATCTGGTAGCTCAGCAAGTGGAACAGGACATTCGATGGACATGGCGGCTGGTGGTGGTGGTGGTACTGCCGTTGCAGGATCTGCGATATCTACGAGCAGCACGACGACGACTACGACAGCATCAACTATGGCCAGCGATGGCGCTAAGCTGAGACAGCTCGCCGCGGCGGTGGTTCGTCTCTGGGCCGAGACTTTCAAGGGCTCTCATGTCTTTGACGTGGTCAAGGTTATGGGTGTTAGCCTGGATGGGTACGCGGATTTGATTGAGAGGGTTGGTGAGAGGACTCCTCCGGGGAGAATGATATCAGAGGGTGGGATGTGATTTCCCTCCTCTCTTTGTTTCTCATTATGATCATCAAGAAAGGCAGGATATCAAAGTAACAAGGCGTTTTGAATGTGCATTGAATTCGACATTTTTTTATATTGTATTTCACCGTGGTCATGTACAATATGCACCCCATACATGTGACTGTCAAACCCGTTCTCGTACAAGTAAACCGCGGGGAAGTAAAATGTGGGGTTCCGCGAATAAAAGTGGGAATGGGGACCGTTGTGCCGAGGCTCGGTAAGGGAATCGCTGACCAGACATCTCTCGTCATACCTCTTCTTTCTCTCTTCCCATCGTACAATAGAGCAGACTAGATTATAAAAACACAGAACTCGGCCCCCACGTTCTGGCGTCCCAAATCACTTTCCCGTCATATTTTTGAATCTTCTTACCTTTTTCCATAAACTGCAAACAGCACAATGCCTCTTTCCACAGAGCTCACGCGCCGACTAGGCATCAAGAGTAGGTCAAGAAGCAACCCCTCTGAAGCAGGAAGCAGGAACCCAACAAGGAAACCAAAGAAACGAACAAAGAACTAACTACAAGAAAAAACAGTCCCCGTCGTCCAAGGCGGCATGATGCACGTCGGAACCGCCGACCTAGCATCGTCCGTCTCCAACGCCGGCGGTCTAGGTCTAATAACAGCCCTGATCTTCCCCAGCCCGACAGCCCTACGCGACGAGATCCGCCGATGCCGAACCCTGACCAAGAACCCCTTCGGCGTGAACCTGACGCTCCTGCCGGCCATGGTTCCCCCCGACTACGGAGCCTACGCGCAGACGGTGATAGACGAGGGGATCCGCATCGTCGAGACGGCGGGCAACTCCCCCGGTCCGGTGATCAAGCAGCTCAAGGCGGCGGGCGTGACGGTCCTGCACAAGTGCACCACCATCCGCCACGCGCAGAGCGCCGTGGCCCTGGGCGTCGACTTCCTCAGCATAGACGGGTTCGAGTGCGCGGGCCACGTGGGCGAGAGCGACCTGCCCAACTTCATCCTGCTCAGCCGCGCGCGCCAGGAGCTCAAGGGCGTGCCGTTCATCGCGAGCGGCGGGTTCGCGGACGGGTGGGGTCTCGCTGCCGCCCTCTGCCTCGGAGCGTGCGGCATCAACATGGGTACCCGGTTCATGTGCACCGTCGAGGCGCCCGTTCACGTCAATGTCAAGAAGCAGATTGTCGCGTCGTCCGAGTCGGATACCACGCTGCTGCTGCGTAGGTGGCGCAATACCTCGCGGCTGTTCAAGAACAAGGTCGCTGAGGAGGCGGCCAAGATTGAGCGCGAGAGCACCACGGGCAAGTTTGAGGAGGTGGCTGCTCTTGTTAGTGGAAAGAGGGGCAGGGAGGTCTTTGTTACGGGCGATGTTGAACATGGGGTATGCTTTCTCTCCATCTCTCTCTCTTCTTTTTTCCTTCATGAATGTGTATGCTGACACCTCCTAGATTTGGACAACTGGTCCCGTCATGGGCTTGATTCACGACATCCCCACTTGCGACGTTCTCGTCAAGCGTATCGAAAAGGAAGCAGAGGCCGCCCTCAAGGACAGGAATACCCTGATTGTCCCAGAGTCTAAGCTGTAAACCAATGCTTTTTTGGGGGGCTTTTGCGTGCGTGTGTAAATCTATATTATATGCCTAATCTATATGCGAGACAAAATGACTTCATGGTACCATCCTCAACGTCTTCTTACTCAGGAACAGCGTAAGCCGAGTCAAGACGACTATTCTTTAGCTGAAGTAGTGGCTCACGGTCCTGCCGCTGCTGATTTAGAAGTGACGGAACACCCTGGTTCTCCTGCACCCACTCATCCGTCCTGCAGAGGCTGACGCCCGTCTCGGTGAGGGCAATCTTGCCTCGCGGCGCGCCCGCGCGCCATCCAGGCGGTGCACTTCTCGTCATGTCGCTGGCCGTCACGTCCTCGGCCAGCCGGAGGCGCATCTCCACCACCGTACCCCTCATGCCGCAGTACAGCGTGTCGCTCAGGTCCGACGCCTTGGCCAGCGCGTGCACGCGGTCGTACCCTGCGTCGCCGAGGTGGAGCGTGGCGTCGGGCCTCCACACGTCCTGGCGGCACTGCTCGTGCCAGGTGCAGCAGCTGCTGGTGTCGCTCGAGGAGGTGCTTCCACGGCCAAAGGGCAGTTTGGGCTGCGGCGCGTCAGACGAGCAGGGCAGTCCGTCAGTGTGGTGGTATGGTTTCGGGTAGCGGAAGTCGTAGAAGCGCACGTTGGGGGCTATATTGCTGCCCGCCACGAAGCGCTCTGTGCCGTATACAACCAAGGAGCTGCCGCCGTCGTAGGGATTCCACCGGTCACGGTAGACTGCGTCATAGGGTGACGATGTTCGCACGTCGAGCAGTCTTTGAATAACACAAAAAGGTCAGCTCTTATCTACGAGGGATGTATCATTCTGTGGTTGATATGTGTCTTACCGATAAGTCCCGTCATCCCACGCAGTGAGGACCAGACTCTCGCTCCTCCTGTCGCCGACCTTTTCGATGGCACGCACCGTGGTCCTCTCGTCGGCGGATATCTCCGTCTGCGACACCAGGTACTCCAGGGGCGCGTGGTTGGTAGCAGCGTCGAAGAAGTCGAGACTCGTGGGCGTGATCTTGGCCCAGCGCACGGGACGGCGGCTACCTCCTAGGGCGCAAGCGACGGTGTCGTTGCTGAGGAACTTTATGCCCCGGACGAGGGATAGCTCGTCGCCGGGGCTGTCGTCGAACAAGTCGTACTGTGAGGAAGGGCGTATGACCCCATCGTCGTCGTCGCCGAGGTTGTGCAGAGTGAGGGTCGAGTACTTCCCGCTAGCGAGCATGTTGGTCTCGGGATTCCACTCCGTCCAAGAGACGGCCATCTGACCAGGTGATCTGCGTGGAGTAGACAGCCCGCTGCTATGGGGACTCTGCTCCTCCCCTTCCTCCGTCTCACCCGCGAGGGTCTGTGTGACGCTGCCGAACTTGTCGCCGCCCGTGGCCTGGACGATGTTTATGTCGCCGTTGGCCCTTCCCACGACGACTTCAGGACCGGACGATGTGTCATGGCGCTCAATGGCCGACACGGCCGTCACGTCGCCGAACCCACCCATGTACCCCGCCTGTTTCCCCTCGAGGCGATGCCACTCGTCTTCGGCGCGGCCGCCAGAGCTGAACTTGACGATGAGGTTCTCCCCTGCTCCCCAGGCAGCCATCTCCCCTCCATCATGGAGGGAGCACGCATCGAGGCTGGGGTAGAACGATACAGACTGCCCGCCGTGATGCGACATCTGCTGTGCTGCCCCGCCCCTCCTGCCCGCACGCTTCTTGGTCTGCTCTTGGAAGTCGTGTACGATGAAGGCCCGTCTGTCCCAGCACCGATCAAGGTACGTCAGACGGTCTGCCAGATTCATCCAGTCATTGCTGCTGCCGCTGTTGGCAAACGCCGAAGGGAAGCCCCTCTTGATAAAGCTCCTCCAGCCATCGTGCCGCACAAGGTTGTGAGTCCTCCGTGAAGTCGTAGACAAGTTAGACAGGTCTCGGGCTTGCCCGAGGTGGCCAATCACGTCGAGGACTAGGTCGTCGGGGAGGCTGTTGAGAGAGGTCTTGGTCATTCTAGGCGGTTGAAAGGGAATGAATCCTGGATTGAGTCCGAAATTTGGTCAACCACCACTACTTGGTCTGAGAAGTGGTTGTAGTGGGGGTTCCGAGGATGGTTGTGTGGTCTCGATCCTCCCCATTTCAACTCCCTATAGGGAATTATAAAGCCTTGATATGTTATATAAGAAAATTGCTGGGAAAGGGGAAAACAACTCAAGGGTTCAATTTCAAGAAGATCCCGTCTGTTAAAAAAGTGAGGTCCAGGTTATGCGTCATAGTAGTGGGTCAGTGCGTAAGCGCATATCACCGTACATATCTCTAAATCTCCGTTCACCTTCTTTTACAACCTGTGCTCTGGGATTCACGGTGCCTGATTTTCCGATAAAAAAGTCTCAAATATATAAAAATGCCTTATAATTTACCATGGATGCTTTCTAAACTTCCTTTTTTTTTTTACCCACCATATCCCTCCTCTTTTTGATAGTTAATAATACTAGGTATCAAACAAACGTATATAGAAAATTTGCCTCCCTGTTGACTCCCCATCAACGCCCACAAGAAAACCATACACCCGTTCGTTCCATGAGTCACCTACCCACTACATAAGCATATGCAGAGCTCGCACAGACTTCTCCGCGGCAGCTACATGCCAAGGCCTGACATCTGACTCCCTGTCTACAACGCCCCTCGCCCTAGCCAGTGTTCCGAGACCTCTAAAGTTGCTGAGCATCTCCCTGAGCAGTGGCTCATACGCGCGGGCCGTCAGCTCTGTGTGTACCAGGTTCACCTCCATGCTAACGGGTGGATCTTCGACGCTTGCGCCAGTTCGCTTGATGAGGTAGCCTGATACCAGGGCGGGCTGCAATTCTAGCGGGGTAGACGAGTTGCTGAGTCGGTGGCCTACGACGGCACCCCACGTCTGCTCCGTAAGGTCCATGAGGACAGCGTCGGCATCAGAGGTCGCTGCAGCATCCGAAGCGGGATCTGCTCCTGCTGATGCTGGACCACCAGGTGTCATTGTCGCGGCGGTGGGCGTGGCGGGCGTGTTGCCGCCTTGGTGCTGCTCCGGTGAGAGGATGCTTGCTGTCTGAGGCGTAGAGACGGGCGATGCTGTAGAAAAGGTGAGGTTGCTAACCGTTGAAGGCTTGACCTGCACGGCGGGCGGTAGCAGCTGCAGGGACGGAGACGTATCTACCGTCATGAGCACCATGGAAATGTTGGCCTTGCTCTCGGTGCGGGCGAGGTCCGCCCAGAATTCAATCTCACTGGGCTCCATGATGCCGGACTTGGTGATGACAATACGCCAGTGCACCTTGCAGTGCGAAATAATGTCCAGTGTGCTCTCCCATATCTCATGCGCCACCTCATGCATCTGCGTCGTCAACTGCCGTCCCTTCCTGCCACGACAGTACGACGCTGTCGCCTGCTGGCACCCGCGGTCATCGGTCCACGCCGCCGACACCCATCTATCGTCCACGCTCTGCGCGTACGCCACGTGGATGGATGAGTTCTCCTGCATGAGTGACGATGACGGCGTGCCCGTAAGCTTGAAGTCGATGATGCGTGGCAGAGCCTGCTCAAGAATGACGGCCGGTGCCGGTATCGGGCCCGAGAAAGACGTGCAACGATCGTACGTCTCGAGGCACAAATTCACCAAGGCTGACGAAGGAGTCACAACTAGACTTGCCGGTGACGATATCAGATCGGCCGAGACAAGTTGGAGGATCAGTTCCCGCTGCGCCTGAGTCTTTTTGGCCCTTGGCTTCCACTGTGACTCGACAAAGCGCTGGAATGCAAGACACGCCTCGATAATAGTCTCGGGACGACTTGGGTTGTAGACGATAAAGGCAACAATGTTGGTTGCGGTGGTCGATGTGGGGGTCATGGCATTTTGGAGCATCTCTAGGCTTTCCGCCAGTGCAGACCCGTGGCCGGTCACGCTGGCGTCGGGCGAAGTCGACATTGCATCGACTTCATACGGAGCCAGCCCGGGCTCAAGCTCACTGGCCAGTGCCAGTCTTTCGAGACTACCCAGACGTAAGAGCTCATAGACGCTCTTCATCCTGTCTAGAAATGTCGCTGCATTGTCCACCATGCCATCCCAGCCGGGGAATATGCACAGAGCTTGCACGTCCTTGGTTCCCGAGGCTGGGCCAAGTCCCAGATTCTCCCAGAATGACACTGCCGTTGGCAGCACCGAGAGCTTCGATTCCCCACGGCGCACCTCGAGATGATGGCTGGGTATCGGATAGAGGTTACTCGGTCTTAGCTGCTCTGCATTAGTGTCACGTCCCGGAACGGGTCGGGGTTGCAGGCGCACAGTTTGGCCCACCAGTGGTGCGTCCATGACCTCCAGGAAGCCCTTGAGTCGTGTGGACGTCATCTTCTCCAGCGACGGTGAGATGGCCTTGCGCAATATGTCCAGCGAAGCTCGTGCATTTGCCGCCAGTGATTGACGCATGTTCCTTGCCACTGCATGATTCCCGTCCTCTTGACTGTCACCGACTTTGAGTGACCCTGTAGCTGCTTGTTCCGTGACAATTTGAGCGGTTGCGACCATATCCTCGTCAGTACAAGGTATCTGCAGCGTCAGGGGCTCTGGATCTAGCAAGAGCTTGGACAATTGGATCTCCGGTGACTCAGGCTTGCATAAGCGTGGCAGCTCTATCGCGAGCTGCTGGTCAGGCTCTTCCGCCGCCGCATCTGCATCCCTGTACGAGGCCGTGGCCTGGGACGCGACATCCTCGTCCATGTTTGTTGCTGTTCGCTTAAAATTCAACTTCACGGGCGATGTTACGTCGTCCGAAGTGTAGCTTGAGTCATCTTCATCAGACTCAATGCTACTCCCGTCATCGTCTGAGGGGGACCCCACGGCACGTAGAGGGCTGGAGTGCGACATGGCAGTGTCGAGAGCCGCGACTTTCCTCAATAGTGTCCCCGGCGGTGGGAGATTCTCCTTGGCCTTCCTGTTGTGCTTGCTATGCCGTCTCAGGTAGTTGGTCTCGGGGAGGGAACCACGCTGTGGTGCAACTCTCTGATCCGCTAGGGCGTTTTGGTCAAAGGCAAAGAAACCACCCTTCTCGTACTTTTGGTTAATCAGGGGCAAGGTAGGCCCGAACTGGATCTGCTCAAATACGTTGGCCTTCCTTTCCGTAGCCTGGGCTGGGTTTCCTTCAGGGATGCTCATAGAGCCCTGAACTCTCTTGAAAACCGTCTCTGAATTAAAGGGGCTGGGAACCCTCTTCACAGGGCCCTTGTCACTTTCTGCCGCTGGTCCCTGGTGGGTGTCATTCAAAAGACTCCTGGCGTGTTTTAGTTCCGGTTTCATGAAGCCTTCTGAATCTTGGTTGGGTGGCGCTGGTGGTAGCGGTGGTGCTGATGCCGTATCTGGCACCGACGGCGGAAGCAACGATGCTGGGTCACTGGCTTGTGGCTCTTCCTCGAGTTTGATGTCACCTTGCAGCTTTTCGGGGCTGGTGTCGGAGTCCCCCATTTGGTCGAACTCTGCCATGTCAAGGTCCAAGTTATCGGGCTCATCTTCGTCAAAAAAGTTGAAATCGGCTTCCGTTATATCGTTATCCCCAAACATGTCGCCTTCCAGAAGCATGCCCTCGGGATCCTCCAGAGGGTTGTTGCTGTCTCTGCGCTGCTGCTCCTTGCTCTCTGGCTGGCCCCATGCCATTTCAGAGTCTTGATTCGCAGTATCCGTCGTCGGATCTTCGGATTCGGCGGGGGCAGCACCTGACGAGGAGGCGACTCTAGGACTGGCTGCAGGGCCGTTGAATGTCGGCGTAATCCCGCTTGGTTGTGGTACCCCATCAGGAGGTGTCGGGTAAACTGCCCCGGGGACAGCTGTCCCGGGGCGACCAAGCGCAGTCGTGGCATGGCTACTTGGGTTGCCCGTGGATTGTGCCGCGTTGCTGTCTACTTCCATTGGTTGAGGTGCTGATCTGTCGGCCTTGCGTTTCAAAATCTGGTCTTCCCGCTCTGCCGAAGAATGTAGCCATCGGCCTGCGCTACCGAGAGGGTCATGGCCGTCCTCATGTCCATTTATGTTGTCACCCATACTGCGGGATGTCGACGATGCACCCAGGACCCGGGAGCGGAAGCACAGAGGAGCTGGCCATGATATAGTTACCATGGGGCTATCCCTGGGTCGCCTCCCATCAGCTCTGGGCTCCTGGAGCCGTCTCCGAGGAGCGCTGATATTAACCCAGGCGCAACTCTCAAGTATCGATGGGGGTATTCCGCGGATCTGGAGAATCTTTAGACACGCTCGTCTCCATGGCACATCATTTGCATCAGGAACTCCCCTCAGACTTAGGGCCTGTGTGTTAGGGGTTTGGGCCAAGCTCGTCGTACCCATATCTCCATAATGAGCCGGCGGGTGGATGGCCTGGATGCCGAAGGGAGCCGCCAATATTCCCTGTCCTGGAGGCGTAAAGCCTGCAACAAACATATCATCCAATGGTAGCAAGCCTTTACACTGGGAGAACTTGAGGGATACGATGAGGAACCCCATCGTTGTCAAGTAGGCTTCGAAGGTTGCCAATGACAAACGCTTGTCGTCGAATTCATCCGGCCCGGACGCTTGCCGCCATTGCTGGTCTGGAGGAAGTAATATGGTTCGATAATTGAGGGGTATAGCGCCTACTGCTGGGCAGAAGGCTGTCGACAGCGTGAGCAGAACTGCAGCCATGAAGTTCTCGTAGGCGCACTTGTTGGGAAGCTGTGACACTTTTAAGTCGGTCGCCATAAGGCTGGTGGAAGCATCATCGTTGTGGTCCGTCTGAGAGCCCTGGGGCGACGCATTCGACATTTGTCCATTTGCTTGGTCGGCGCCAGACGTGCCACTGGCCGAAGGAGACGCAGATGCATGGTTGGTGGCGGGAGCATGGGAACGGCTTTTTGGGAGAGCGGAAGGCTCGAATGCACCTTCGTCCGAAGACACTAGACGATGTCCAGACACGTTGAGCGATGACTCTAGACTCGTGACGGGCGCCTCGGGCGCGGCGTTCTTTTCCCGTATGCGAAAGTGCCATATTCCTCGGCGACTTGCATCATAGAACACTAAATGTCCATCGTCGCGCAAGATCTTCTCAATCTCGACTGCTGCAGAGGCAAAGGCGTAAGACTGTTCTGCAGGTGGTTCGTATATTCGAAATGCTACTGACGAGATATTACTCTGGCAAGAAGAGGAGAAATCGTTAACATCGAAAGGCTAGAACCGGCTAGAATATGGCAAAAAATGGCAACTCACAATCAGAAGTGTATTAGTTTCATATTCGCCAACCTCCATCGCGACGCCGGATCATCTGCGCGCGCGACGCTCTCCAGATATATATGGTGTATTGTATATCAATCTTGCCGCAGGGGGCATCGGCCTAGAGCCGAGAATGCTCTGGCGAAGCACGTTTTAGCGTCTCCGGAAGGAGACGCCTTGAATGGCCTACTAAGGGCTACTCAAGATGTTGTTCAATGTACTGCTGTCGATGATATTTGTTGCTTTCGAGGATGTCTGGCCGGGCGCCATCTCCACCGGCCGATCGGTCCGCAACGGCGTTGTATTGTAGGAGGGCTAGTCGTCTTTCTTCTCACTGCAGCCAAAGGTAGAGAAGCCGTTGAGCGCAACGGATATGGACTAGGCTCAAGAGCCAATTGAGCGCAGACTGGCCGTTGATAGCGCAAGGCAAACCAAGCGACCGCAGTTGGTGGAGGAGGAGGGGGCGATGGCAGCAACTGGGTCAATGCGCGCGCGCGAACAAGGTGGTAGGCGTCGTGGAAGTAATAAAGAGAGTCGGTATTATCGTTTATACAGTATGACAAACTATTAAGCAAGGTCCCACATATATAGACAATGTTGGCAGGCCGGACGGAAGCGAGTTTATGGAAGTCGACAAGTCGAGAGCTGAGGTCCAGGGAGCACGCGATGTCGGTTGGTCAGGAAGCGGGAGGCAAGAGCCAAAGCTGGCCTGGTCAGCCGCTGCTCCATTAGGATGGACGGGGCCATTACCGCATACCCATGGACAGCTTGAGATCCATTGGACTACCACTACCCACATTCACTGTTCAGCGCTCCCTACGCTGGGCTTACAGTGACCATGCGCCGTAGGATGGTTGCCTATAGGCTATGTACCTCCTGTACCTGTATCGCCCAGTTGTCTATAGTGGGGTGGCTGGTGGATCGGGCGGTGGCGTGGGGTCACCAAAACGGGCGGGATCCTCTTTTTTTCTGCCGGGCATAAAAAAAAAAAAAAAAAAAGTTACACCCATTGTGCAAAGATCTCTAATATCGTCTAATTCTTCCTCTTAATATCCATACTCTCCCGCCAGGCACTTGCTAAGAGCGTCGGTCCACCAAACACGGCCAGCATATTAAAGAGCCAGCCATGAAGCTCTCAAACCCAGGGACTGTCCCTGTGTACACAGTCTCTGGCGCATCGACAGCCCGCCCGCTTCCAGACTGGCTTGCTAGGCGGCGCAAGCGCAGTCTCAAAGACGACCCTGAATACCAGAACCGAGTCGAGCTTCTGCAGGACTTCGAGTTTGAGGAGGCCAGCAACTGTATCCGCGTCAGTGAGGATGGCGATTGGATTGTGAGCACCGGCACCTACAAGCCGCAGATGCACGTCCACAACCTGCCCCAGCTCTCTCTATCCTTTGCCCGACACACAAACGCCCTCAACCACACCTTCGTCCTCCTCTCGCAAGACTACTCCAAGTCCCTCCACCTGCAGATTGACCGCAGTCTCGAGTTCCATACCCCCATGGGCTGCCATCACCAAGTCCGCCTCCCACGATACGGCCGAGATCTCGTCTTCGACCGCCATTCTACCGAGGCCCTCATCCCCGCTGTTGGACTCGACGCCGATGGCAAGGGCGAGGTCTTCCGTATGAACCTTGAGCTGGGACGCTTCATGCGCTCTTACCAGATTGACGTTGGTGGTGACGACGAGCTCACTGGCGGTGGTCTGCAGGGCGGTATTGGCGTCGGTTGCGTCAACACGGCAGCTATCGCCGAGCAGTCTCACAACCTCCAGGCTTTTGGCACCTCTATCGGTACCGTGGAATTCTGGGATCCCCGTTCAAAGTCCAGGGCCGCTGTTCTGGCCGGCCACGACGGCGAAGTCACAGCGTTGGATTTCAGCCCGACGGGACTGTCGCTTGTAACCGGTTCATCGACGGGCATGATGCAGATCTTTGACTTGCGAAGACCGGTACCCCTGCTCAAGAAGGACCATGGCTACGGTTTCCCCATCAAGAAGCTGATCCACATGACGACAGCGTCGCAGGAGAAGAAGGTATTGTCCGCGGACAAGCGAATCATCAAGGTCTGGGACGAGGCCGACGGCGAGCCCTGGACGTCGGTTGAACCTGTCGTGGACATCAACGATGTGACGTGGTGTAAGGACTCTGGCATGATTTTGACGGCCAACGAAGGCAAGCAGCAGCACGCCTTCTTTGTGCCACAACTGGGCCCGGCCCCCAAGTGGTGTTCGTTCCTCGACAACCTGGTCGAGGAGATGGCCGAGGAGACGCGCACCGAGACGTACGACAACTACAAGTTCCTCACGGTCCCCGAGCTCAAGCAGCTCAGCTTGGCCCACCTGGTGGGCAAGACCAACCTGCTGCGCCCGTACATGCACGGTTATTTTGTTGCCTCCAAGCTCTACGACCAGGCCAGGCTCATCGCCAACCCCTACCTATGGGAGGAGGAGAAGACCAAGCGCGTCAAGGAGAAGGTCGAAAAGGAACGCGCCAGCAGGATCAGGGGCACCAAGAAGGTCAAGGTCAACCAAAAGGTTGTGGACAAGGCGCTCAAGAAGCAGGAGAACAGGGGCACAGTCGACGAGAAGGCTGGCATCCTGGGCGACGACCGTTTCAAGTCCATGTTCGAGAACGAGGACTTCCAGGTCGACGAGAACAGTCGCGAGTTCCTCGCCCTCAACCCCAGCACCACCATCGACAAGTCTTCCATGCCCGAACCGAGTGGCCCCTCTCGCTACCAGGCGCAGGACTCCGACGACGATGCCAGCTCAAGCGAAGACGAGATCACCGGACAACCCAAGGCCCGCGACGACGATGTTGTCATGCGCGTGTCGTCGACAAGGGACGGTGGGCGCCCCACCAAAGACACGGCCCTGGGCTCCCGACAGCAAAAATCGGGCCGCGATCGGTCGCAACGCCGCGAGATTGTCGGCGACCAGCAAGTCACATTCACGCCCAGCTCAAGGAAGAAGAACCAGGAGCAGGAGGTGGAAGAAGAGCCAAAGCCGGCACGGAAGTCGAAGGCCGACCGCCGAAGCGCCAGTTCCAATACGTTCAGGCGAATGTAGTAAAACAGCAAACAACAAAATTCAAAAAAGGAGAAGCCAAAATAGCCAGAAAATACTATGTACATGTTCCCCGCTCAGGTCATCCTCCCCAACGCCGTCAACAAAGTCATCAATACATGAGAACAGACCAGCCGCCCTCAGGTCCGCCACAGCCATCCAATGCAGCTCTCGAGGGACAGTCAACGCAGCACCACCATTCCACAAGCGCCTTTTCCTACATGCGCCCCTTGACCCTGTCAACCAACGTCTTGGGCTTCTTCTCGAGAAACTCCGGGCGAATCTTCGGGGTTGGCGGCACGTCATCGGGGATCCTCTTGTGAGAGCGACTCGCGCCAGAAGGCTCAGGATCCTTGACTGAAGAGGGGAACTCGGAGCGTCGTGGGGTGAGGGCTGTCTTGACCTTGCGGGCAGACCGTCTCAGCGTCTCCCTCATGGTCCATTCGCGCTTCTTGGCTATGAAGAACAGGGTGCCCATGGTGACTTTTTCGGAGAGAATAGTGTCAGTTTTGTATAGTTTTTATATTTGGGTTGGGTTAGGGCGTCCACTCACTTCCCAGTGCCGCCACGACGACGACAACCACGATGATAGCGACGAGGCCGCCCGTCGAGATGGACACAGAGGTATCTGAGCTCCCCGAGGAACCTGCATCGTCACCCGTGCCTACGCCGGGCGCCTGGGTCGTGCCTGAGTCGCCCGAGCTCTCTAGGAAGTCATCTCTGGGTATGAACATGGCTGCGTATAACCCTCGTGGTTCAATGAAGTTCTAGGAAAATGGTATATTCAATGAAAATAAAAGTCAAGTTTCCATATACTTAGATGAGATGAGATGAACAGAGAAGGAGGGGTCAACCAACAAGAAGAAAACACATGCAGCCATCAACGAGTATATACAAGTTTTCCACGAACCCAGGGGAGGGGGACTCGAGTACCGCCCTCCCTCTCTAACGTGCAGGCTGTCCCACTTGTGTCTCAATAACCTTACCGCCAGTGCCAAATCATTGGATCATTCCTCTCTCGCAGTGACAAAAAATGACCCCTTCATGGGGTATTAGACAGACCCTTGTTGTTGCCAATCCATCCTGGGTGGACGGCGACGTTGGTGATTGGCGGGTTGGGATCTCGAAGCGCCGGCCCTTGACCTTGATGCGCAGGCACACGGCCAATGAGAGACCCGTGCCTCATTTTTTCCCACAACCGACATATATCTCCCCTCTCCATCATCACACATGGATGGACTCATGTGCCGTGACGAGACTTGGCTTGCGTGCAAGTACGAGCAATAGCTGGTTTCGTGTGATGGGAAAGCGTACGCATATGCAAGCGCTACACACGGCATAAACCCCCTTCCCTTTTCACTAAGCGCCCGGGCAGTGATGGGTCATGCTGCCAAGTGTGCAACTGCTGCAAGCTGCATATCAGCAGTTGCACGCTCGAGTGATGGAGTTAGAAAAAGTGAGATGCGAGGTTCGGCACCTGGCGATTGAGGTTACTTTCAGATATGGGAGATAAGTGCATCTATGCTCGATGTGATATCATGCATCGGCAATTGATTCGAACGGCCTCTAATACTACTACTGTGCTCAAACAGCGCTCGTGAGCATACCCACATGCCCTGCTGGTGATTGCACCTTCCTCCACCGCAAGAGGACCCAGTCGCACTTACCTTTGCAAACCCACGCAGTCCCAAATGCGGCAGTAGCGACTTCCTCATATTTGCCAGTGACGTTTTCCGCAACGTGACAGTACATGATCGCAGTAGAGTTGATATCTGTAAACTGACACAATCCTACACTCCTTGAGTCCGACTTCCATCGGACCTCAGAGAGCGGTATATCCAAGGAGTCATCCCACCGTACAGCTTGTATTCACCGTTTCAAGGAAAGCTCTAGCCATGGAGGCTTCGTCGCCTTCGCGGCACCATGCGACCTCCCCGACAAGTGGCAGCGATCCTGTTAACAAGAGAAATGACGGCAACATGTCACAAGATCTTCCGCGTATTGGAAAGAACCCAGAGTCCAGTATCCTAGGCGAGGTGTTCAAGAAATTCAGTCTTCCCAAACAGGTCATATCCGAGCCAGCAATGGCCGAGGGTTTCTGTTGGCAACCCAAGCAACCTGCCCGCCCTGGGCAGTTTTCTGAAAGGCCCCAGCCCAAGGCTGCGGACGTCCCAGAATTCCCTGAAGATGTACCAGCCGAGGCACCGTATTTTCATGGAGGCCAGGATGCCACCGAGACTCGCCCAAAGGGGATTCAGCATGGGTCCGAAATACAGCCTTTGGAGCTCCCTGAGTTCAAATTTGAACTTCTTAAGGAAAATAGCAACCGTTCCCCGAGGAACGAAACAGAATCTACCTTGCCCCAGGACTTACAAAAACCACCCCAGCAGACCACCTTGAAAGTACAGCCATCTGAGAACTTGTCAGTTGAAGCTCATAGAGCATCTGTATCCAATACTGGAGAAGCTTCGGCCTACTTTATCAAGAAGGAGTCTGTGCAACAAGACTCCCCCGAGAAGAACCATGCAAGCCGTCGTATTGCTGAGATCCCTGCCCAGAAATCTCCTACTGCCATGGCTGGGGTTCATATAAAAAACAGCAGCACTTCCTCGGCCAGATCAAATGTCCCGAGGCAAAAGCATCACGACAAGGTCCCACTACCTGGTAAACGGAGAAGCCCTGGTCGTCCAAGGACCACAGATGTTCTCCCACGTGGTGTTGGTGGCCGCCGCGGCTCCCCAGACACAAGTGTTTGCGGCGATTTGGAAGGCCCTTCAGTTTATCAATTCAGCCACCACCACTCTCATAGAGTCAGCTCAGGGACCTCTGTCGCATCCTCGTTCGATGCCAGCTTACACCGAAATAGAGCACGGCACTCTCCTCAACGGCCACAATCTCGAAACAGCAACATTTCCAGGAAGAGAAGCCCTATTCAAAAGCCACACTCACGAGCTGATTCTGAACGCAAGAGGATGCTTATGGAGAGTGTCGCGCGACACTGGAATGAGTGCCTGGAAATCGCCGAGATTGAGAGGCAAAACGCTCTTGATGAGATCGGCTACCTCAAGGAGAAAATCAACCAGAAGTCCAAAGATTTGAAAGAAGCTGAGACTATCCTTTCTCGACAGAAGACTCAGATGGAGGAGATGGAAAGTCGCTGTGAAAGCACTGAGTGTCAGCAGTCAGATATCTCCAAGCGAAATGAGCTTCTGACCGCCGAGATGGAAAAGTTGCGAAATGATCTTTCCGAGTCCAAGGAAAGGGAAACTCACCTGGGCGAGAAGTACAAGACGTGCAAGGACAAAATCAACGAGGCGATCGGGGAGCAGCAAGATCTATACAAACGCTCCAGGTCCTACTACGAGAGCCTATTGCACGAGTTGGAAGAGGAGAAAAACAGGCGTGAGACGAAAGCAGGTCAGGTTGATGAAGCGCTAAAGATGAGTCTCCAGAAACGGACGGAGATGAAGAAGGTCTTCGAAGATTTCCAGGGGAAAATGCAGGAAGAGTCGCAGAAAAGTACGACCCGTCAGTATCGCCCCATCAACACATCACCGGCTAACGAAAATTGCAGAGGACGAAATCATCTCGGCTTTGAGAACCAATCTTCAGGACCAAGAAGAGAATCTTGCACGGGAGAAGTCCACTGCCGATGAACTGAAAATTCATCTCGAGAGGGTCCAATCCGAGTCCCACCAGAGTTTACAAGATCTCTGCGCAAAGGTTGATGTTGTAGTGAATGTTTCAACCGAGACCAACGACAAGATCGAGGGGAACTCCCAGGCGACAATGTGTCTGACAGACAGGTATGTCCGGGCACCTCATTTTCACAGGGTTTGATGGCTAACTGCAACCACCTTCATTGCTTTTTTCAGGATTGAGCGGATTGAAAGCTGCGTCGATTCCTTCTCCGCATCGGCTTCGAAGCCCGTTGATACAGAATCAATAATGAAAAAACTGGAGGACAGGATTGCACGCCGGTTAGTATCTGGTATGGATTCCCGGTGTTCCCATGATGTTTCTGACGAAGAAGAACAGCATTCTGCCGTCAATGAACAATGTAGCCACTCGCCAGGAAAAGCTGGAAGAAGTCATCTCCAGAGTCGGCAATGCCTTTGAGGATGGCCTCACTGGTATAAACAAGGCCATCGAGTGGCAGCTTCGCCAGAAGTTTGAAGAAGGCAAGAACGATGAACAAGGGCATAAAGAAGTTATGGAATCCCTCAGCCGACTGCACACTGAGATAACAGGAACCCAGGGTCTATGTGAGGGCCTGCGGTCCCAGTTTAATTCATGGAAACAAACCGAAGCCGAAGCTCTTCGTATGACTTATAACACCAGGCAGGAAGAGCTTGCTCGAAAGTTGGAACAACGAGGCAACACATTGGAAGATCGCGAATCGGATCTCCAAGGCTTGATGAGCACGTTCACCTCCAAGATGTCCCAAGTCTGGGGCAAGATCAAGGGCAACCGGGATGGTGCAAAGGACGCCCTACAGGAGGCAGTTGACCAGCTGCAGGAAAGATTCGACGCCTCACTTCTCAGGGAAAGAGCATGGTCGGCTAGAAAGCTTGGTCAGACGGAAGCTGCAGTTCTGGAGCTGACAGATTATGTCAAAAGCCTCGCCCAAACAGAGCAAGGAGCCGTTGAGACCTCGAGGCAGCAGAACGTTGACAAGTTACGCCTAATGCTCCAGCAAGAAAGGGGCACAGTGACACGCCTCACCGAAAATCTCCACAGCCTTGAAGAAGAAGCCAGACTTATGACCGGGCTACGGGAGAGATGGACCCGCGATCTCGGCCTGATCGATTCCCTGAGGTGCCAGCTCTCAGATATCCACCACCGAATGCCGGGGGTTGAAAGTATGGCAGCAAAGCTAGACAATATCGGCCGACTGAATTCCTTTATTCATTCGACAGCAAACTATCTCTCAAGTGAAAAGAAGTGGATCCAGGAGGAGCTCACAAGTCGGGATAACGGTAGTGGCTCGGCCGACAGTTCCCAGGCCAGGGTGGTTCATGAGCAGACATGTTCAGTCAGTAGCAAAATCCCAACTGTAGAGAGCTCCATTCCTGGTGCGGAGTTCGCAACTCGTCGGGTCACGGTTTGTAGCCCTGCGCTGGAACTGGATCCGCCATCTCCACCGTTGTCGGTCGAGCAGGAGCAGATACGGCGTCGCGAAGCGGGCAAGCCTCGGCCGATATTGAGATTCACGGCGAAGCCCGTAGAGAGCCACAAAGTGTCTGCAGCCGAGGAACTCGGGGCCTCCGTCAGCCACAGTCAGTACAATCGACCGGTGATGGCGGGAAGCGCTCAGGCAGGAGAGGGCGCGCAGACTAGTGGCAAGCGCAACCCGTCTATCTCCATGGATGATATCCACAGGATCGGAAAGCGATTCAAGTCAGAGTCACACGAAAGCTCCCCAGGTGACCTTACGACACCAGCAGTGAAAACTTCGGAGACAACCCACGGGAACCCGAATGACGGCACTCGGGGGCCTCGCCGCATTGTCCGCACCTACTCCCGCAAGCCGACTGAGTAGTATGGACGATGTCATGAAATTGCTTCAAATTGCTAGATGGCGCACAGCGCATTTCTTTCTTGGGGGTCGCGTTTCTCGGGGGTCGCGAGGATCTAGGCATGACAGTAGTATATACTAAACAGATGTTGCCAGGGCAGAACACGGGTGTGCAGGTGAACGGGCAAGCAAAAAAGAAAAGACTGGAATGTATATCACGATGTGGCTGACTATTGAGCAGGAGGGTCATGGATGGAAAAATATCCCCAAGGGTAGCTGAAGTAGAACTGAGTTGCACAGAAGTCGAGAGAGAAATTGAAGATTTATCCCGAACAAGGGAGTGTATTCATGATGATTGTTATGTGGTGTACAGATATATAGGTACAGGCGCGAGTGGTGGGCGCGACGGTAGTAGATCCTTTTGATGCCAAACTCCCGAAGTATTGCGTGCGTGTTGTATAATGTTACAGGTGCCTCGTCCAATTCCTTGGAGGTCGATGTATCGGAGTGCCAGGGACGTAGTGGGCTCGATTCGATATCGATGGGAGGAAACGGGCGCGTTGCGTTGATGCAAGGAGAAAAAGAGAAAGAGTCGTGATGCGGAAAGAGGTGGAAAGGAGACGGAGGAGGGATTACCTCACTCTCTTTTTCGATTCGAGGAAGAGAACCTTTTTGCGCACTGAGAGGGTGTTAGAAATACGAAGACGGCATTGGAAATATCTGGCCCTCGTCAAATGAGTCCAATGGGAATGGGAGAGCTGGGGCGCGGATGACGAAGGAGAGACTAGAAGGAGGTTTGTCGGATGAGGAGGCTTGGGTTCGGGGGAGGTGGAATTACCGATAGGATCGTATTTGAGCATGCCCATGGGATTGGCGGTACGAGGACGCCTAAAGTTGTAGAAGAATCCGGTCATGGCCATGGAGATGACACGGACGTTTATGATGCGCGACTTCTTCTTGGCCATTGTGAATGGTGTGGCTGGGTCGGGTTGTTGAGTGTTTGTTTTTTGGTGGTTGTTCACACGATACGTACTGGGTCGTTATAAAATTGGAAGCTTGGGAGAACGGGAGAGAGGACGGTCGGGTCGGGAGTACGGAGGAAGGTAGTTCCGAGGGAAGAAGGTACAAGTAGCAGAATTGGTCTGTGCAACGATACGTACCTGGATGGACGTTTTTCTTGCTGACCACCAGGAAGGACTGGAATGGAAGGACCCTTGAAGAGCCCTGAGGCCGTTTGTACCTGTATTTTCACCGCTCACTCACCGAATTTGGGGTCCACAGCTTAGGTCCCCCGTCTGCAAGATCTCTTACCTGTACGAATGAATATACAGGCTCGTACTCGTACATTGTAGAGTAACGTTCAAGGTTGTACGGAATTGAGTAGTACTACTTTCTGTGTCACGAACATGTATCTCAGCCTCTATCTATACGAGTATCATTATTTTTTTCAACTCTTTGGGTTTGACATTTTCCTTTCTTATGACTATAAAATGGAGTAATAGAAACGTGGTAGTAGCAGTAACTACATGTATAGATATACTGACTAGATCCACCATTGTGGGTAGTGGTGCCATGGCACTATGGTGGTAGTAGTAGAGAGTTAAGAGAAAAGAAGCCAAGATATGCATGCTAAAATGTACCAGTCGTACGAGTGCACACCACCACGATGCATGCGAGAACCACTTGGCCGGGGATACTCGTTTGGTATTACGCCGTGCTATCGGGTCTTGGAAATACATAAAGACGTGTGTGTGTCCCAACTTCCAAGCGTAGCTTAAGTACTACCCGTACTACTGCTAGGTAAACAGGGGTCTCAGATTACCGCACCGCCTGTTCGGTCCCTTTCTCTCTCTCTCTCTCTCTCTCTTGTTCTGCTGGTACTGGTGGTAGCCAGTATTACTGCCAGTACCAATTTAAGACAGACAGACAGAGAGAGGAGGCTGATGAAAGACCCTTACTTCTTTCCGCCTCTTCCCTCCGACCCTTCCCTCCCCTCCCCCCCCCGCCCCCTTTCCTCTGACAATGAGTGTGTTCCGGTCATCTTGTCTTTCCAACCCTCTTCTCTCTCTCTCGCCCTACCTGTGTGGATGATCTAGGGGATACTAATACGACGACAAGAAAAAAAATACTGGGAGAGAGAAAGAGAGGTTGTGATTTGATCGCCGCTCAAAAAGGCCTTTACACGTGCTATTATCTACCACCATGGCTCTTCGGAGTCGTATCCGCGCTGTCGGGCAGAGCTCTGTCATGGGGGGCAGTTATTCACTGTCGCGACCAGTTCTTCTCAATGGTATGTGAATTCATTTGTTCACAACTGCTTCTGCTTCTGCTTCTGCTTCTGCTTCTTCTATCACTATGACTTTTTTCTTCTTCATCTTTTGCGTCTTTTTCTTTTCCCTTCCCCAAGAAGACCAAAAAAAAAAAAAGTCTGCCATCATTACTACGCGGTCGGATCACACCCGGTCGCCTTTTAGCTCCGGTGTCGGATAGCCTTCCATATCGGAAGCTATTGGAGTCAGACCGGCGCAAGTGCATCGTCATTCTCAAGGTCCTATGACACCAAAGCGTCTCTTTTGTCTATATTATATTGTTTCTATAACAGAGGAAGAGAAAGAGAGTTTCGAAGCTACATATTCCACCAAACAAAGGTCCCTGTCGTTCCGACGTCCAAAGAAGCTGGACATTGCAAAAAACGGGTTTGAACAAACGCCGAGAAAACCCCTCCTCTCTCATCTCCTTACGCCCCGCGCGCGTTGGATTTTTTTTTTTTTCCTTGCCCACCTTGGTCGCACTAAGGCGGGGTGTTTAAACAAAATCACATAGCCTTTTGTTTTCTTCCTATTACTCCTTTTCCCCTTTTTCCCCTCCTCCTCTGCCTGTACTTCCTTTTACCCGGGTTTACAAGCAAAGAAGTTGTTTCCCCCCCCTCTGTGCGTTTATCCCGTGTTTTGGTTGTCCCCTCAGTTGAAAAGACAGAAAAATAAAACATATAAAGAGTGATATTGGAGGGTTCTCAAAGACGCTGACCAACCCAACCACCTTTCAGATCAGCCACGCTACCTCATCCCGAAAACAACCACCCGGCAAGCTTCGAAAATGCGTCTCACAGTCGACAACATCAACCCCAACATCCGGGAGGCCAAGTACGCCGTCCGCGGTGAGCTGGCCGTCAAGTCGGAGGAGCTCAAGGCCCGCCTGGCAAACGGCGACAAGTCCCTCCCCTTTGACGAGGTCATCAACGCCAACATCGGCAACCCGCAGCAGCTGGACCAGAAGCCCATCACCTTCTTCCGCCAGGTCCTCAGCCTGGTCGAGAACCCCCAGCTTCTCGAGAAGGAGTCCGTCCTCATCGACGGGCTGGGCTACAAGCCCGACGTCATCGAGCGAGCCAGGTGGCTCCTCAAGAGCGTCGGCTCCGTCGGTGCCTACAGCGCTAGCAACGGTGCTCCTGCTATCAAGGAGAGCATTGCCAAGTTCCTCGAGAGTGAGTTTTCTCTCTCTCTCCTATCTCCATGATATATATTCCTTCTCTTCGTTTTCACAAGTCCAGCTTGCTAACATGACTTACCCCTCCAACCAGGACGCGATGGCTTCCCCGCCAACCCCGCCAACATCTACCTGTCCGGCGGCGCCTCGTCCGGAGTCAACACCCTGCTCAACACCATCTGCGCCTCTCCCAAGACGGGCATCCTGATCCCGATCCCGCAGTACCCTCTGTACACGGCGACGCTGTCGGTTCTCAACGCCACGTGCGTCCCCTACCACCTCGACGAGTCCAACAGCTGGCGTACGGACCTGGAGACGATCCGCGCCTCGTACGACAAGGCCAAGTCCGAGGGCGTCGACGTGCGCTGCATCGTCATCATCAACCCGGGCAACCCGACGGGCGCTTCCCTGCCCGACGAGGAGATCCGCGCGCTCCTCGACTTCGCCCGCGAGGAGAACCTGGTGGTCATGGCCGACGAGGTGTACCAGACCAACGTGTTCAAGGGCAAGTTCCACAGCTTCAAGAGCATCCTGCGCACCATGCAGGCCGAGACGCCCGGCACCTACGACCACATCGAGCTGGCCTCGCTGCACAGCATCTCCAAGGGCATGGTGGGCGAGTGCGGCCACCGCGGCGGCTACTTCGAGCTCGTCGGCTTCGACCCCGAGGTCGAGGCCAACATCTACAAGTTCGTCTCCATCATGCTGTGCGCCCCCGTCGTCGGCCAGTGCCTCGTCGAGCTCATGGTCAACCCCCCGCGCGAGGGGGACCCCTCGTACCCCCGCTACCGCGAGGAGTACGACTCCATCTTCGAGGGCCTCCGCCAGCGCGCCATCGCCCTCCACTCCGCCTTCTCCCAGATGGAGGGCGTCGAGTGCTCCGAGCCCCAGGGCTCCATGTACCTCTTCCCCACCATCAACCTCCCCAAGGGCGCCATCGCCGCCGCCGAGGCAGAGGGCCGCCACCCCGACGAGTTCTACTGCATGCGCCTCCTCGAGGCCACGGGTATCTGCGTCGTCCCCGGCTCCGGATTCGGCCAGAAGCACGACACCCTCCACTTCCGTACTACCTTCCTCGCTCCCGGTACTGAGTGGACCAACCGCATCGTCAGGTTCCACAAGGAGTTCATGGACAAGTTCAGGTAAATCAGTCTTCGGCTGAATTACTAGTAGTTTTGGCTTTTTTTTATTTTATGAGTTTTTAAGCAGGATAGGAGGAATCATTGAGGGCAATTGGGATAGTTAGATAGCCCCCAATACAAGGGGAAAAAAATACGACATGATGACTACAATCAAGAGGCGTTCTCGTTAAAGCAGTGATATCATAGCAGTGATTAGCAGTGGTTTGTTCACCTTTCCATTTCTGCTTGTTCCATCACAATGAAACTTCACACTAAACGTTATCTCACTTGGATACACTTTGTTTAATTCATTTATTTCCGTATCATACAGACGTGGTAATGACACATGAATTTCCTCCCGTCTTTTGACCTTTCTAAAAACCAATCCCCCCCATTTATGCCCTCTCGCTACCCCTCAGCCGCACGGCCTGGCCGTACTTTTGCAGCTTGGTAATGAGCTGGTCACCCTGCCTGACAACGTCCTGGTACTGCTTGTTCTTGTCGTCGGGGCGGTTCGTCTCGATGACGCCCTTGCCCGTGACGCGGTCAATGGTGCAGGGGATGCGGCCGGCGGCGATGAACTTGGCGAGGTCACTATAAAAATGTTAGGTTGTTTTCTTTCGTCTTCTCTTTCTCAAGGAGGAAGAGATGGTTGTAGTCAAGGAGGAGGAAAACGGTGGGGGTACGAGCAGGATGAGGAGAGGGAGAGGGAAAACATACCGGTCAAGAAAGTCGACAGTGACACCAAAGTCGCTGGCCATGCTGTCGAGGCCGACGACGCGGTAGCTCTGGAGGAGCTGTTGGTAGGCGCAGAGGCGCATCTCACGGATGAACCAGTTCTTGTGCTCGGAGAGGTAGCGGTCCTGGGTGAGGAACTGCTCCTCGACCTGGGCGAGGGCCTGGAAGAAGGTCTTGTAGTTGCCGTTGTAGAGGCTGGTGACGAGCGTGGCTAGGGGGCTGAAGTCGATGGCCAGCTCGGCCTCGGGCTTATCGGTGGACGAGGAGCCGAGGGTCGTCAGGTTGACGGCCGTGGTGGTGGCCGTGGCCGTCTTCTTGCCGCCGCCGCTGGTGGTGCTGCTGGTGGTGCCGCCGGGGGCGTCGGCTCCGGGTCCGGCGCTGAGGGCTCCGCTGAGGGCCAGGAGCTTGTCCTCGCCGTCGCCGAGGATGGCCTTGATCTCGGGGGCGTCGACGACCTTGGACTTGAAGTCGACGCGCTTGAGGGAGACGGAACCCGCGAGGACCGAGTAGACCACCAGGCTGGAGTAGGTGCAGAGCTCGTAGCTGGTAAAGGTGGAGAGGGAGTCGAGCAGGAGGGGCGCGGCCAGGTTGTAGGAGCGCACCGTCAGCAGGTGCAGACCCTCGTAGGCCTTGAGGCGGTTGCGGCGGTCCCAGTCACCGCCGCTCTCGACGAGGGCCTTGGCCCGCTCCACGTGCTTCTTGACGAGGGGCTTGTCGCCGTAGAAGAGTCCGATGCGTATTATGGCCAGGACGAGGTCGATCTTGGTGCCGAGGATGCCCGTCTTCTCAAAGACGCCCTCGCAGGCGGCAATGGCCTTGTCCTGTTTGTTTGGTCAGGTTGTCAGTGAAAGCTCTTTGTCATCGAGATGTCATAATGTCCAGATATTCGCTGGATAGTGATAAAAAGGAAAAGAATGAGAGAAGAAGATGGGAGTAATATCTCACCTTGTCGCCCACTCTGGCCAAAAGCTCTGCCCGCTTTCCCTTGGCAGCTATGACCTCTGTGTCCCCGGCCTGCTCGACGGCCTCGTCCTCCTCCTCCTGGAAGGCCTCGAGTTCCTTCTCATTCTCCTCGGTGAGCTTGTTGTAGAGGGCCTCGTCCCAGGGGAGGCTGACGCCCGAGGCCGACGTCTTGGTGGCGACCATGCCGACGAGGCTGGATTTCCTGCCAAGGGGCTTTCCGGGGACGGCGCCACCATCGCCGATGCCGTTGAGCACACCGTCGACCGGGTGTGCCAGGTAGCGGTAGAAGGGGGCCATCTTGTCCTCCACGATGGCGTCCTGCAGAGCCTTGACGGCCGCCTGCTGGGACGACTTGCTGGCATAGCTGTTGGTCAGGGTGAAGACGTGCTGCGACAGCGGCAACAAGGGCCACTTGGCGTACTGCGGATCGGACCCCATGGTTGCGGCTGCCGCCTGGCGGGTTGTGTTGTTGTTGTTGGTGTGGGGGTTGGGTTTCCCAGAAGGAAGACGTCCGTCGGCTGATTCCCGTTGATGGAGATGTGTTGTTTGAGGGTTCGAATGGTTCTCGGTGGTGGGGGGGCAGTTGTCGATGTCGTCGGTCGTCGTGGGCTGTTGATGATGTGAGGCACCCGCCAGCTTTCCTGGGCCAGAAGAAGCTCTGTCATGGTTTGGCCTAGAACGGTAGAGAAGGCAAGTTCTGGTTGGTCAGTGTTGGCGTAAAGTGGGGAAGCGCTCCCTCGCTGCTCCTACAAGGCTACAGCATGACGCGCACCGAGTCTCATACCAGACATAATAAAAGGTGCACTAGTTGCGGCGTTTGATGTGATAATCTGTCCTACATATTTCTGACACCTCCAAACTGTACTGGTGCTCATAGCCCACCGGACAAAATTAAAAGAGCACATCCCCTACTGTTTAGTAGGGAGTACTGTCGTACAGAATTCATTCACCCCATGATTACGCCGTAGACGAGCGAAAGGTACGACAAAAATACTAACGCAGACTTACTGGTTACCAACCAAATAAACTGTTCCACAGAATTTTGACACCCTTCCCCAACACTGCCAGTACTCGTAGGAAGCCGAAAAAATAAAAACAGAAGAAAACAGCATTTCCCGTTCCCTGCAATTTCTAGTAATGAACGATCGTGCAGACTTATTGTACCCGACAATAGTATTCAACAGCACCGTATATTGGCAAGACTTGGAAATGTAGAGAATAGCGTACTTCAATTGAAGTTATAATATACGACATTTTTCATTACAATTCTTTACTTCATAGGAAAGTAGGAGCAATACTCATGACCTGAGTGTGCTATTGACAAAATAGTAGGGTCACTGTAACCGGGCGCTAGGGTGTTACACTGTCCTACAGAATATTGGCGCCTTCTAGCGACACCACTGAGGTCAGTCCTCGTGTAGACATAAATAGGGGGACACTAGCACTACATACTCATACGCGTCACTGTCGCACGGATTTCTGTCGACCTACAGCTGTTCTGTCGACTCGTATAAATGTGCATGTGCAGGAACCTCTTGCTGGGCTTGGTGTACACAAATCTTAGAAAGTTCAATAGACAATGAATTTGCATATGTATAACAGATCTATAGCCTGAATTAAGGAGCATACATCCCCATACAGCCTATGATTAGCTTAGGCGGGTTTGCACCTCCCCGTTCGGGTGAAAACCATGGTTGTGGTCATGCCGGGTAGGCAGTCTTGCCCGACATTGGCTGGAGATGTATTACTCCGTATTATGATTGGCATCATCTTCTAAGTCAGAAAAGAGCTGGGGGAAGAATACAAACAAGTGAAGTCCAACCACCTAAAAGCAGCTTGACAAAGCGAGTAGTGAGACAAAATCGCACTCCTCGTAATAATTCCCATCCCTCCAGTCCCTCTCCTGAAATCTATGGAAATCAACCGCGTTTTGAAAGGCGCTCACATGGTCTTCTGTACTTCATGTTTAATATACTTCAACCCCACGAAAACGTCTTCTTTGGCCAGCCATCAGAGAACAAAAAAGAAGTATTGAAGTCAGTCTCTTGGGAGTTTTAGCATTTCTATAAGCTATTCTTAAGAAAATCAGCTGCCCCAAGGTCCAACGTTGTAATGTCCATCTTACACGTGCTATTGGCCTGTCATTCATATCCTCCTGAAAGGCACACTGATGCGATATTGTGTTGACCAAGTCTGCATGTAACCACATGTGACATGACTTCAAGGGGCATCAATCTACTCTATTTCATCCGAAGCCTCTATCGACCATCTGATAGCAATGGTACGAAATACAACAAACCCGCCGAGGTGATATAAAACGGCCGTTGACCACATCACCATCATGACTAATCCCGCAGGCCGAGGCTCTTCCACCCGGTTCCACAGCATCTCGACACTACTAAGCCATTACACAAACATCTGTCACCGCACGAGCGCGCGCGACCTCGGCCGCCCCCGCCTCGGTCTTTGGCCGACAAAAATGCCAGCGGATGAGTTGAATGATCTTATTCGCAATGATGCTACATGTACTATGAATCCCATAATCAAATTGGTAATATCTATAATCATGCACTAAGCACCAGAGTGAAAAAGAAGAAAAAAAAGTGTTAGTACTACCTGCATAGAGCGGGCACAGGCGTATAAGCAAGCTTTGAGCCCTCTCTTATTATACCGGCCCGTATAATTAGGTAGACCCTTGGAACTACTAGTAAAAAACACCACTCACTGCCCCTCAATCCCACCACCGATAGCGGGGTTGACTAAGGTCCCAACTATCCCATGACACCCTCGAGAGCAAAATAATCAACGCCACGATTCAAAAATCCTGCCATCCTTTGTCATCCTTCTTCTCTCCGTCTTCTCGCCCACCGCGGCGCTCCATCATCTCAACCTCCTTCCTTCATCACCAACCATGCCTTCCACAACCATTGACGCGAGTCAATTCGACTCGATCCCCTCATGCATCGAGGCCTTTAGTACGTATCCCGTCTTGCGACATTGAACACATCACACCACCTCCCATAGACTAACACCTTGCTGCACCTTGTTAGAGAATGGCGAATTCCTAGTCGTACTAGACGACCCGAGCCGCGAGAACGAAGCCGACCTGATCATGGCAGCAGAGGACATGACCTCCGAGAAGATGGGCTTCATGGTCCGCCACTCGTCGGGGCTCATCTGCGCCCCCGTGTCCGCCGAGGTGACGCAGCGCCTCTCCCTGCCCCAGATGGTCACCCGGACCGAGGACCCCCGCGCGACGGCCTACACCGTCTCCGTCGACGCGGCCGACCCGTCCGTCACCACGGGCATCAGCGCCCACGACCGGTCGCTCGTGTGCCGCGTCCTGGCCGACCCGTCGTCCGGGACCACCGACCTCCGCCGCCCGGGACACGTGTTCCCCCTCCTCGCCAGGGAGGGCGGCGTGCGCCAGCGCCCCGGCCACACCGAGGCTGCCACCGAGTTCTGCCGTCTTGCCGGCAAGAAGCCCGCCGGTGTCATCTCCGAGATTGTCGACGACGGCGAGCCCGTCCCCGGTCAGGCCATCCACACTAGCCCCGGTATGCTGCGTGGAGAGCAGTGCGTCGCCTTCGCTAGGAGGTGGGGGCTCAAGGTGTGCACTATTGCTGATCTGGTTGAGCATGTTGAGCGCGTTGACGGGAAGCTTCCTGCCAATGGAGCTGCTCAGTAGACCAAGCCAAACTCCTTACACACATCCTTCTCTCTCTTTCTTTTCCCGTCGTTTTTTTTTGTTTCTTTCTATCTTCAGCTATTCATTCTTCTTTCTCCCTTCTGTGTGTCCTCCCTGTACATTTAGTGCACACAACTCTCATATATATCCGTTCCTTCTATTTTCTTTTTTCATCTGTTTGGGTAAAACAATTGCTCTAGGTTAGGGTCAAAATCTATAAACAATCGGGAAAAGGGCCAAAAGGAAAAAGCAGAAAGAAAAAAAAAGAGAATAGAAGTCTTGGAGCATTAATGGATTTGTTTTTTCCCGTTCCCTTTTCTTTTTTCATGTTATGTTTTGAATTTGAATTTCATTTAAACTGCCCATATTGTAGGCCTGTGATGTCATCAAGTTGTATTACGCCAGATCTATCCGTAATGCTATGCAAGTTTGAAGTGCCATATATCGCACGTATATGCTTTTCCAGCCTTTTCAAGTATGTCCGTCGCATCATCTATATACAATGCATAAAACGCCATGAGATTGTAACAAAAGTCAGGGGTTGCTTCTTGTGTTTCGTGAACCGTAGTGCCCGTCTCTTATCCAAAAGCACTTCAGTTTGAGAACTGGGCTTTATCGTAAAGGAAGCGCTGCTGCGTCATTGGACCCGCGAGTCGATACCCGTCTAGATCATCCAAAAAAGTCGTTCTTTTAGATCGAGAACTGGGCTTGATTGTAGTGGGAACGCAGCCATGCCGTGACACCAAACCTGCGAGTCCATTCTCGGCGGGGAGTTGATGCTCTACCCGCGAGGGAGAGAGGTGTCTATTTCCAGTCTGGAAATATGGAAGATCAAACTGTCTGTAAAGACAGTCAAATTAAGACATAAAGTCCTCTTCAATATTCTCATTCGCCTCCTTATTACTCGTCCCCATAAGCCCGAGTTCAGCTGTTCTCTTGACGAGCTCATCAGCCTCCCTCGCAGCCTGCGGCTCGACCACGGGTGCGGGGACGTTGGACCGCACCTGAACCTTCACATCGCCCATGATACCGTCGACCTTGAGCGTGGAGACGGTGGACGACCCTCCGGGGGGAGGCTTGAGGTCGGGCTGCGGGCCCATGTTGACCAGCTCGCGGAAGAAGGAGTTTGCTGTCTCGCACCCGTCTAGGAGCCACTTGAGGCAGATGGTGACGCGCTCCTTGGCAAAGGGGTTGTGGCCGTCGTAAGCGCACGAGTTGAGCAGCGGGACTATGCCGTTCCACTGGACCACCTGCATCTGCGTCTTGGAGTTGCCCGGGCTGGTCTGGCCCGGCGGGGGCTGCAGGAGGGTAGCCAGGATGGTGAAGATCTGGCCCTTGATCCCTGCCCAGGGGAACTTGTGGGCTGGCTCCTGCAGGGGTGGCGGAGGCGGCGAGGATGACGACGCAGTCGAGTACCGGCTGTCGGCTGTCGAGTAGGGTCGTTCGATCATGGGGTTTTCATTGTTGGGATCCTCGGCTGCTGCTGCAGCAGCGGCGGCGGCGGCCGGCATACCTGACGCATGCTTCTGGTCCAGGACCACCAAGGGTTTCTTGGGAATAGCTGCCTCCAGGGCATTAAGTATCACCAGGAGGTCGTAAGCCGCCTCCCACTTAATGAGCTCCTCGCGCGTGTCGTACATCTCAGCTACCGTTGTCAGGAAGTCAAGGTACTGCACAAGCCCGTCTTTGGCCCGGTCCATGTCCCAGCTGTCGACGGGAAACTCGGCGGCGTCTACCTGGCCCTGGCGAATCTGCGTCTGGAGGTGCATCAAGGCCGCACACTCGGGCACGATGCGCGTGCGGAAGAAGCTGAATAGGAAGTGCACCACCTTGATATCCTTGGACTCAGGATCCTTGGGCGCCTGCGCCGCGGGGCTGTTGACGCGTGCCCGGAACATGTGGCTCACCAGGCGCAGGAGTACCGTCTGACCGGGAGAGATGATGTCTTTGGGAATGCGCATCACATTCCACGCGTAGGGAATTAGCGCGCTGTGGTGGAGCGCCTCGATGATTTGCGTCGTCACCTGGAAGATGAGCGACTGCTCATCCTTTTCCCACACGGCGATGAAGACGAGGAGCTCTCGCAGAAGGCTCTTGCCGCAGTCCAGGGCGAGGAACATGCGGCACCTAGTCTTTTGCAAGTTCTCACCCGCCCGTGTCAGTCCGGAGCCTGCGTTATCGAGGATGCATGACTTGACGATCATGTGAAGAGCCTCGATCTGCTTGGGATCCAGGATGTTGGGAATCTCAGTGAGCAGGCCGGTCAAAGGGCCCTCTCCGTAAGATTCGTTGTCGTCGATCTCGTCGTCATCCAGGACATCTTCGACATAGTCGTGCGCATAGTCGTGACCATGATGATGGTGGTGATGATGGTGGCAGTGGTGATGATGGTCGTGGTCGTGGTCGTGATCGTGATCATGATCATGCTCATGCTCGTGTTCATGCTCATGATGGTGATGGTGGTAGTGGTCGTGATCGTGTTCGTGGTCATGCTGATGTTCATGATCGTGTTCATGTTCATGGTCGTGGTCGCACTCGTAATCATGATCGTGGTCGCAGTCGCATTCTTCTTCGTCATAATCATCGTGGTCGTGCGTGCACCCGTGGCATTCAGAGCACTGGTCCTGGTCCGAATAGTCGCCCTCGGCGACGACGGAGCCGTGGTCCCCGCGATATGAGTGTGCATAACGGTGGACGAGGTTCTGCTTGCAATGGTCTAGGCGGGCCTGGGCTATATCGGTCGAGGGGATGGGCACAATGTACTGGTCGTAGTTGGGGTCGCGGGCTTTGAGCCACCAGGTGTCAACCTCGCGCGATACGCGGCCGTACAAGCGGTCCTGCTCAAACTTGTCGGGCTCGTCAGGGTCCCAGACGGGGCTAAACTTGTCGTCCTTGTTGGCCTCGTCCTCAATCTCGCTTGGGGTATTGCCGTCCGGCAGCCAGTTCCAGGCCAGAGGTCTAATCGGGGCAAGGTTTCCGGGTGGCTTGTCGGCATGGTTCTGCGCGTAGTCCCTCAGTAGGTCCCTGGCCGTGTCACACATCCTCGAGTTGCGGTCCAACCAGTGCTGCACCTGCTGCTTTGCGACTTCGGGACGGAAGCCGGAACCATCACCCAGTCCGTCGTCAGACCCAGAATAAGCGCCGTCGTCGTCAAATAGGACGTCAAACCAGAATGACATCTTATTCCTGTCATGCTTAGCAGTCCAGTTATGCGCCTGTTGAAGCGCAGTCACGAGAAGTTTCTTGTCTGTAATGAATACTGTAAGCTACACGGCCCCAAAGGCGGGAGAAGAACAATAGATGAGAGGAAGAACATACAGTGCTCGGTAATTTCGGTGAGCTTTATGCGCTGGGCCTCGTCGAGAATCTCGCCATCGTAGCCCTTGCTTGTGACGTTCACACAGAGGATTATTGTCTGGTAGACCATTTGGTCAAAGTGGACGGCGGCGCAGATGTCTTGGGGCACTTCGGGCTCGGCGTTCACGAGGAGGTTCCGCGCAATGTGCATGAGCTTGATAAGGGTCGTGAGGTCGTCCTTTATGGATGCGTGGTTCATGACGATGAACCTAGTGCTCTCCTGGGGGCTGACGCCCTTGTCCGGATCGTTGAGGCTAGACAGAGGGCCGACGGAGCGTGTGGTCAAGCTGGGGATAGCGGCAGCGAATATGCGAGTGAGCCATATCCAGATGGCGACGTTGCGTGACAGGGCTTCTCTGTTCGTCCGGGACAAAGGAAACGTTAGTACGTGGAGGTATGGAAGATCCCCTGCGGTCAGAGGAGGGAAGAGCCATACCGAGACTTTCTGCACGTGTGCGTCTTCTCCAAGGTCTTTGCGATGAGCGAGTTGACCCTGGCTGTGGTGAGAGGGCCCATGGGAGGCGCCTGGGTATAGTGACCCTCGAGGCAGATGAGGGCGGCGGAGAAGCAGCGCTCCTCGATGGTCTCGCCCGAGTCGGCCGAGGCCTGCTGGGCCTTGGCCGCGGGCAGGTCGACGTAGTCGTCGAGGCGCGTCATGGCGTTTTCGGGATCCATGGTCGCCGGCATCAGGGCTCGAAAAGGGGACGGTCAGCTTAGCGACGAGGGGTTCGGTCGAGAAGTCGGGTCGAGCAAAGGTCCGGCGGCGGCGGGAGAGAGGGTTGGTGGTGATGGAGTGCGGGAAAAAATTAGGCGTGCAAGATGTGTGTGCCCATCAACAAAGTGGCGGGGCGGTTTGTAAGCGTTTTCTATTTTTTTTTTCTGTCTTCTGCTTTGAATCTGCTTCCCTCCCCTCCACGGTCAGACGTTGTTCGTTCAGCACAGACGTATGGAGAGCCCGTGGGACATGTATAGTTGGATTCCACGTTCCAAATTAAAGAGTATGAAACAAGTATATGATGGCCAAAGCTACGATGAGCCGATAATGAAGAAAAATCATGAATTTGCATTACTGTACTTGCTGGCGGTCGCGTTACTGTTTAAAGTGACGAGTTACAGGCGGGAAGCTCCCGCGCAGCCGCGGGGTGATCCTTATCGATAAGGCACCCCTCACAAGTGTCGTTCCTGAGCTGACAGTAAAAGAATAAAAGAAGAGGAAATCGGGAAAGATAAAAGCACAAGGTCCTGATGACGTGCTTCTCGATATATGAAGAGTCCAAAATGTCCAATAGTAATTACTGACAAATACAATCTCACCAGGAATGTACAGGTAGTCACTCAACAGAGGGAGGCGGCCAATTGCGACGTCTAGAGCCCCAGCGTGGCCCGGTCGCGATGGTGGGGTAACGGGCCCTCTGAGATTTCCATCCGCCTCCTCCGCGATCTTCTTTTTTTTGTAGATTTCGACCGTTCTTTTCTCCTCACATATTCCTACCACGAGATCAGAACACCAGGAATACAGAAGTGATATATCTGTCACCATGGCCGCCGACCTTCCTACCACGTTTGACAGTACGTTTTCTTGCCGCGCTCGATCCCTCCTCAGATGTCGCAAAAAGACAAACCACCTACCCACTTGACGAGAAGACAAGAGAGATATAAAAAGAGAGGAATGACAGGAGGAAGAAGACACAAGACATAAACTGACTCAAAAATAGAGCCCGTGCACATTGCCGTCATCGGCGGCACGGGTCTAGGCCAGCTCGAGGGCTACGAGCCCATTGCCCTCCTCAACCCCGAGACGCCCTGGGGCTTCCCTGCGTCGGCCATCAGCATCCTCGAGCACAAGGGCGTTCACATCGCTTTCCTGGCCCGCCACGGCGTGCACCACCAGTTCGCCCCCCACGAGGTGCCCAACCGGGCCAACATTGCGGCCCTGCGCCACATCGGCGTGCGCACCATCATCGCCTTCACGGCCGTCGGCTCGCTGCAGGAGGAGATCAAGCCCATGGACTTTGTGGTGCCCGACCAGGTCATTGACCGCACAAAGGGTATCAGGCCCTTCACCTTCTTCGAGGGTGGTGTCGTCGGCCACGTCGGCTTCGCCGACCCCTTTGACGCCGGTCTGGCCAAGGTCGTCAAGACTTGTGCTGAGCATCTCAGTGGCGATGGTGTTGTTCTCCACGAGAAGGGAACGGTCATTTGCATGGGTGCGTATTCTTTAACTCTTCTACTCATTCCATCAACATGGTGTGTATCTTTGTGTGTGAATTTACTCCTCTGACAATATAAAACAGAGGGACCCCAGTTCTCCACCCGCGCCGAGTCGCACATGTACCGATCGTGGGGTGCGTCCGTCATCAACATGTCGGCCCTGCCCGAGGCCAAGCTCGCCCGCGAGGCCGAGCTCGCCTACCAGAGCATCTGCATGGCCACCGACTACGACTGCTGGCACTCGTTCGAGGACGTCAACGTCGAGATGGTCGGCCAGTACATGAAGGCCAACGGGCAGAACGCCAAGCGCCTCGTCGGCGCCGTCCTCGACAAGCTCTCCCAGCTCGACAACAGCGACCTCGTCCAGGCCAAGCACCTCGTCGGCTACGCCCAGGGTGGCCTCCACTTCATGACCAAGCCCGAGGGCAGGAACCCCGAGGCCATGAAGCGCGTCGAGTACCTGTACCCTGATGTGTGGAAGTCTTCTTGAGCGGAGGAGGAGAAATAGAACAGCCAGGGACGGAAAAAGGATATATCACGAATAATAAAAATGAAGCAAAGGACTTAGACGTTTTGGATTCTATCATGGTGATGTGATCAGACAAGTTGACTGTCGTGTTTTCTATTCATGATCACTGCTAACATGTACATAGTCGTTTGGGGCTACGCAGACATGCACATACCAGCAAAGAAACACCGGGAACGATTGCATCTCTTCCAAGGAAGCATACGATACAGACATCCACCGCCTGCTGGCTACGGGATAAGAAGACATACGTGTCTTTTCTGAAGAACGAGGACGAGGATAAGAAGAAGAAATAGATGACACGGGACCTGCCTAACAACCCAACGATAAGCAACGAGGGAAACGAAACGCATCGGAGGCAGACCCAACACCGCTCTCGCTATTATTTCCCAAACAAATGTCCACGCAGAAGCCGCCACATGATCCAAAAAGAATACATCGGAATTGCCGAAAAAAGAAGGGAAGGAAGAAGCGAATCAATCGGCCGGTCCGACAAATCAGAAATGCATAACACTTTTCTTTCAAATTCTCATTCTCTCCCTCTCTCTCTGTCTTTCCTTCTTTGAAGAAAATTCAATGACCAGAGGTTGATTTTGTCATATTTTACATACATACCCGTGTGCACAACACTTTGCTGCAAGCATATTAACCGACGACGAGGGTCCAGTCCCCTGCTCTCACATTCAAGACTCACATACACGCACACGCAAACGCACACGCCCTCTCTTTCCTCACGCCCACGCACGCCCCCCCACCCACCCACCCTTGGCTCTTGCAGAAATGATGTTGGAGAAGAAGAAGAAGAAGGGTATTCTGTAGAGTCGTAGAGCATAACGGGTAGGTACGTGATGATGGGGTGGAGATCTACGAAGAGGACCCCTTAGGGTTCGGAACCCGAGAAAACAAAACAAGGGATCATTTGAAAGGATCATGAGTTCCCCTCCCCCCCCTTTACTCTTCCCGCCCTTGCTGCAGGACCCGAGAGTGGGGAAGGAGGTGATAGACGTGGAGTGAAAAGAAGAAGAAAAAAAAAGAGGACATCTAGTGCCATGTATGATTTGCATATGAAGATCAATTTCTGGGGGGGAGGGGTGGCTCTTGTCTTTCAAGAATGAGGCTTTGATCTACCATCTAGAGCTGAAGAATTGTACTCGTACACACACAGAGAGAATGTGGAATACGACGGTGACACTATGACTTCAATGTAAGCTGATGATATTTTTTCGTACACGACAAAGATCTGTGATACGATTCTGTACGAGATTGAGATCTACCGAACATTGAACCTCAACTGTTATCCTCGCCCTCCCCCCCGGTTCCCCTGCTGTTGTATTACAAGCAAGGCCACATGCTGCAATCGAGAAAGAATATGGAAGGTGGGCAAAATGTGCATCTTACATTTACCCGCGTGTGTAGTACGAAAATGCCCGTATGATACGGATGACTACATGTACTACTATTGAGCTTTAGTAGGACCAACAGAGGGGGATACATGCAGTGTTGGATGACCATGACTACAGGTACTACCTAGGAACCGCCTCGGCTGGCATGTAAGTCATACGAGCATAAGGGCATGTACATGTACGACGTATCACGACAGACACGCAAACTACAACGTAGACGATATGAAAACTGCAACGTACGAGATTACGACCTGTCCTTTATTAGTACTCGTAGTGCATCCAGTGTCATTACTACAGGTACTAGGGACTACCCATAGGTACTACTATTACTAGTAGGTATCAAGGTAGTGCTGTGTAATATATGTTACATGTACTCTGTAAATGATATGATTTCAAAACGAACCAATGGCTCCCATATCGAGTAATTCTACTCGTCAACAGAGACGTAATACTTGAAAAAACCCACACCCACACCCACACCCACACCTTGCCTTGGGGAGGAGGAATGATAGGTGATGATGCAGACGGGAGAGAAACTTGAACCCCTTATGGTGGTCGAAATGGCGTATCGACACTAACGATGCACATGGCCAAAAGCGGCATCATTCACTATTGAGGAGGGAGTGGGAGGGGGTGGGAGGGGGAGGGATTCCTCGTGTCGAACTCACCTTCAATCTCTCGTAGGTAGTACTGGAATAGGCCGAGAACGAACACCTGCGTTTTACGCCGTCATCTTTTATTTTCTCCTTTTATTTTTTTCTTTTTCAATTCTGTTTTATTACAGGTACTCCATACATGTAATAATGAAAGTGTTGCATACCACGGAGGTTAATGTCCGTAATAAGTCTCGAGCCTCACCAATGTAGAGAGAGAGAGAGGTTGAGGCAAACGAAGTAGGGTTCTCTCTCTCTCTTCCTCTCTCTTCCTCTCTCTCCTTGACGTTACCGTTGCACTAGAGAAGTGACTAGTAGCTTCCTCTCACATGTGATTTTAGCGTATGACACGTTTTTTCTTTTGTGCTATTTCCTGCTAATACCCCATTTCTCTTGGCCATCGACATACGAGCAACTCTTTCTTACCTTAGTAGTACTCGTATGGTGTTGTAGCTGCACTGATGGGGAAGCGCAAAGGTGCCAGACAACCCTCATCTAGCGTACCCTGTTCTTTCTTGGCTGCAGGGTTTATTGTTTTCTTTTCTGTCTGTCCCCTTTTCTTTCTCTCTATCATTTGGTTACCTAAACACATCATCTATTTTTATCTTTTGCGCATACCCGTACTGCACATATCGATATTCCTCAATCAAATCACCATCCATACATGATACCGAATAGTTTCCGGGACGGCACAAGGAGGAGGGGAGAAATGAATGAGAGAGTCAAAGGACATGGGAAATCACCGACACCGGAGACAAGCCATTCATGCCAAGTATATTTCAATGATTCTTGGTGGGTTGCTGCGACTGTACTTGGAAAAAGGCAGAAGTAGAAGCAGAAGCACAAGCAGCCGACCTGTCACTTTATTCCTTTTTTTTCTTTCGTTCGTTTACCTGCCCCCAACACTCACACACGCGAGACATGAAGGAGGGGGACGGCCGGGGCCCGGAGGGGAGGGGGGCCAGACGTGATACAACATGTACATGCACTCTAGGTAAGGTAGATACATGTACTGCCCCCCCCCCTAACGGGTGCAAATTCCCGAAAGGACAACTATACAAAAGAGAAGGTGGGCAATTAAAAAGGGCCATACTGGAAGTTGATATATGACTAGGATGGAGAAGAAGAAGAAGAGTTTTTCATTCAAATGTACGGAACTGGTACAGTTCACAATTGAACATGGTCATCCATTGCACAGCTATGTGATATGGATTGCAGTAGTCTTTTATATATACATGCATTTCTTTTCTTTTCTTTTTTCCAATTCGTTACAAGTCAGAGTCATTGGTAGAGCCACGTACAAGTAGTTGCAGTGTGATTTAATTCAAAATCCTTCCCGTCACTAGGATGCACGCCCACGTCATTGGAAGCATGGGGGGGCATTGTGCATGACGTTGCTGTTCTCTACTTGTAGTGAACATGGTGGGCACACATCTTGACATGAACGACACGCGGAATAGAATAGAGACGGGTAAATGGGAAAGGGGATAAAGTCTTTGGTGGTAAGTTTCCCCGGTCTCTGTCATGGTTGACATTGTACGAGATAAGATGTCTTTATCTTGTTCAACCTGGCTCTGCTGAATCTAGTACCACTCGTCTGAGCATGCCACGGCATCGATATGAGACTATTATATATTGAACAATAAAGCCATGTCAACCATTCCCAAATACATTTTACCACAAGTCCTCGGAGAATAGTGTCATTTCCAACTACTATATGTCATAGAAACGGCCCGGCATCCCCGACGAGCTAAAACGCACTCCAACGGCTGTCGCTCATGACCAACATGATACATACGTCGACTGATTCGAAAACGACAAGACCTGCCTAGTACTGTGCTATTCATATACATTGATATATACTAGGTAGTGACACGATACACACGAGCCTTATTATCCACGATTGAATTAGCAAACCAGAAAAAAGCCTACTCGCACAGACACTGCACTCGCCCCGCCCGGACAGACTCCCGCCCGTGGCTGAGTGGATCAAGACTGTTGTCAATGATTGGGGACATATTACCTCTCTACTACTATTCGATGAGGATCAAAGCTCAATGCCCTGCTCTTTGCTTTCTGAGGCTCTTTTCCTCCACAAAAAAAGAACACAAAACACAGCACTGTCATTGAACTTTTACGGAGTAGAAGAAAGAAACGAGGCATATATTCAAACAAGTACACTGCCTAGTACTCCGTAGTTGCACTTCGTAGGTATACTAACATGGTAGTAACCGGAATTTCGGACCTGAAAAGGCGACCATATACATGTATTCACTACTAGTACTAGCAGTACGGAGTACCATCTGCACGAGTAACATCCGAAAGGGCATTCCCGTGTGTCACCGCCCCTTTTTACCCGGGCTCGAGCGTTCGTTTCTACAGTCCAGTCTACTCCGTACATGTATGTACAACGACTCGTACATGTATCCTACCCCTGCCTTCTATGCACGTACAGTCGTACTCGTGGAAATACTACGTGATACGTAACGCGTAATGGGAGGATCTACTGTCTGTGAAAGGCTCCTCCTACCTTGGACCCTGAGTTATCTGTAGCTTGTAGAGGGGGGGGGAGTGCATCCGTGTAGACGTACGTGGCTTACAAGGGTCAAAGGTGAGCGGGGGGGTTTTTGGGTTTCTCCTTGACAAAACAAAGGAAATGAAAAGTGAAAAAGAAAAGGACTGCAAAGTGAAATGACAAACAAATAACATCGATTCTGTAGGTAATGTATGCGGGATAAAGAATGAGATGTGCAAAGGGGGGGAGGAGAAGAGAGGTGATCCCAGCGGAAAGAAAAGCTTGTGTTATGTGATGGAGCTGCAGAAACATGTCTCTTAGTGCCGAGTACGTGTATAACTCAGCCAACTTCACGCACATACAGCTACTACTAATAGTAGGACATCGCGTGTCTGTGTGTGTTGGATTATGTTTTTTTTTTCTTTTTGCTTTTTCCGCTTCGTGCCGCAATGTGGGTTTGACAGGTTGGTGTTGTGG
>FYEV01001542.1:0-29260 GCA_900188565.1 Geosmithia flava
TATAGCGAATACGATATAGATTATAATAAGTAAGATCTAAAGGGTATTCTAGGCCTCTTTATACCTAAGCGAAATGCCTATAGAATAGTAGGAAGATAAAAATACTAAAGGAACGGTAAGGGCTAAGAAAACGATATATATTAAAAACGAAGAAATAAAGGTATTATACTAAAGAGATAAAGATACGAGGTAGTATAAGGTATTTAATCGGATATAACTATTATAGATTACTACTATAACGATAATATCTTTTTTTAAAGATAAATATATATTATAGGATAAAGTAATAAAGAATTTATAAAGCTACTATAAAGTTTTTACTCGATTAATAAGAATACGTTAGATTAAACCTCTAGAAGTAGTATTAAAGGCTATATAGCTAGCTACGAGTTACGTTACGACCTTAAGAATATACGTCTCGAGGAGATAAAGAGATTAAAGGGACCTAATAGACTAGAGGAGTAGATCGACGTTTTTTATTTAACTAAGTATTTTTACTTATAGAGAGAAGATAAAGGTATCTTATAATAAAGGTATAAAGAAGTTATAACGTTATAGCTATAAAGGCCCTACTATTACTAGAAGCTTTACGTTATAGGAAAAGGCCTTAACGTATAGGGGAGTATTAAGAAAAATAACTACGATAAGGGTAGGGATAAAGTACTTATATAGGAACTCCGTATAGTATAGAAAATAGGGTAGCTATACTCCACTAGATATACCTATACCCCCCTTAGGTTATAGAGATTTCCCTTTATATAGATATAACCTAGAACCTATATATATATATACGAATATACCTCAATACCACTAATAATGCTCCTCTAACTCTTGACAAGAGTAAAGCGCGCCGATCAGCTATCTGCGCTAAGAAAACACGAGTACAACGTAGCGCCATGAGCTGTAAGTGGTTTTCAGTACGAGTACATGTACGAGCAGCTCGTGCGTGTGTGCGTGCGGAGTACAAAGTCGTGCAGGTAGACGTGCAGCTCAATGGTGTTATCCTATACACATATTGCATGGAGTACATGTATTCAATCATGTCGCATGCCCCGTAAGACCTAGTCTCGTATTAGACACGTACGTTATACACAACGTACGGCGTTGGCGGAACCTTTCCCTCTCCCTTGTTCCCTCTATGACTCAACAAGAAAAGAGTCAGTTGCTTGTGGCAGCCAAAGTGTCTTATGCTACTTGCCCATTCGGGATGCTCCTGTCAGGTCCCATATCGCGAAGCATCATGTATATATTTCCCACAGAGTGCTCCCTGTTTATTCCCTGTTTCCCCCCTTGACTTCATGTAGTTTGGACAGCAGCCCTTTGTCTAGATCCGTTTGTTTAACCTCCACGGGAAATATGGCGTCAAGCATAAACCCGTTGACAGCGACGGCTGCCGAGCTGCAGGATAGGCTCTGGAAGAACCACTTTAACAGCAAAGACCTGGTTAAGCTGTACTTGCAGCGGATTTCCCGATATGACGGCTATCTGAAATCCATCATCGCCACCGCACCCGAGGGCCTCCTGCTTGAGACTGCTGCCAAGCTCGACCATGAACGTGTTCTGGGGACCATTCGTGGACCGCTGCACGGAATCCCCATTGTCTTAAAGGTCCGTTTGTATCTTCTGAATGTTATCTCGGGTTATTTTCAAAGTCTGACAGACCCTAGGATAATATTGCTACTGTCCCTGGGCTAGGCCTACCCACTACTTGCGGTAGTCTGGCACTCAAAGGCTCCAAGCCACGCAAGAATGCCGCCATTGTTGACAAGGTTTGTGCTTCAATTACGGACTCGGACTGTTTCCTTAGATCGATACTTGGCTAACCTGGTGAAGCTAATTGCTGCAGGTGCCATCATCATCGCCAAGGCAAATCTATCAGTGAGTTACAGATTCCGCCACTTTTTGGGCCACCTGGAGCACAGTTGTTTACAAACATGTTTAGGAATGGGCGTACTACAGGTATGTCGACTCTTTGCGTGCGGTAGAAAGTAAGGGTCCTCACACTTGTTACTAGATCCCGCTCGGCCAACTGCGGGTGGTCTGCCGTCGGTGGCCAGACACAATCAGCATATGTCCGCGGGGGTTTCCGCGATGACGATACCATCGGCGGCCACAGTGTAAGACGAAATGTTTACTCTCGCCTTCCATGGGACAAATTCTCATACCAAAGTTACAGAACCCCGGTGGCTCCTCCAGTGGGTCGGCCGTCGCCGTCTCAGCCGGTCTGGCTCCCTTTGCCGTCGGCACCGAAACAATGGGCTCGATCGTCATGCCTGGCGGCCGGGCAGCCTTGTACACAATGAAGCCTACGGTCAAGATCGTCCCGCAACAGGGCATCATACCCATCACCCTTGAGAGCGATTCAGCTGGCCCCATGGCAAAGTCGGTTCTCGACCTGGCCATCTTACTAGACGCCCTCGTCGATCCAAAAAAGACAACGGTCCCCGAGCAGGGATACAAGAGCGCCGTCACTGGTAAATGGGGCGATATTCGCATTGGAGTTCTTGAGCCTAGTAAAGAGTGGCTGTTCGAGGACGCTTTCACCAAGCATGAGCCGCGGGCGTCCGAGCAGATGGTGAGTCCTGGCTAAACAAGCAAACAGGTGTTTGCAAAGTGACGTTTACTGACAAACCGTCTAGCATCGTGAATACAAAGCTGCCTACGAAACGTTGGCCACTGTTGCCAAGGTCGTCAAACCCGTCACGCTTATTTCTCCAGACGAGGCCACCGGCAAGGACACATTGAATGTTTGGAGGGCATTCCGTGAGCTAACAGAATCATACCGACTGATGAACCCTGGGCTTGGAACTAATCTTGTGTTGTTTATGCAGATTCGACTTTCAAAAGGCTGTTGGGGGATTACCTTTCCAGCGTGGACGATTGCGACGTGCGCACCTTGGAGGAGCTTATCCGATTTAACGATGATCATGCGGAGGAGGAGATGCCACCAGGTAAGTTTCCATCCAATTCACTCTTTCTTCCGATTTTCCTTTATTCGATCATTTCCATGCTTCTCTCTGCCCTAGACAATAGTCACTAACATCAATGTTTTTTTTTTTGTACAAGGCGCCGATAATCAGGCCACATTCCTACGTGCACTATATGCACATTTGTATTTCCCCGAGTACAAGAGCATCATGACTTTGGCACGAGAGCGTTGCGGCCAGAACGGCATCGACAAGACTCTTGCAGAAAACGGCGTCGATGTCATCATCGGTCCTGGTGACGGTCCCATGTTCACTGTTCCCAACATAGCAGGGTACCCAGTGGCCTCGCTGCCACTGGGGTATTTGGATTTCAATGGCCGGCCATTTGGCATGCAGATCACGGCCGGAGCACACCAGGAGGCGCTTCTCATACAAGCGCAGAGTGCATGGGAGCACACTTTCCCCTTTCGGCGACCACCGCCTCTGGACCAGATTGTGCATGGGGCACAGTGACGTCCGTCTCCATAGTACCGGGCCTGACAAACAATGCCACCATTGAAAACAATGTCAATTCCTTGAATGAATAATTTCGATTGCACTTTGGGTTAATATAGCGGACAAACAAGACACAATTTTGCGATTCTTTAGTTATGAATACTCCACTGTTTCGTATGTGTCTTTCAAGACATAGACATTCAATGAGGTCGTCCGCGCTAGCGCAAGTCTCACGATCTCCAGGATACTCGATGACGACACAGGGATCGAACTCTATGCCGTGCCATTGGAAATCGCCATGTTCACGTATTTAAATCTGACATCTGGCAAGTTCTTGTACACCTTACCTATCTCAACAGATTCTCAATCCAACATGCCCATTGTGCCAGCTTGACTATCACCCTGTCGTCTTCGTCCCGGCCGAGTAGCACTATTCCACATACATAGGTTCACAACGATGCCCTCCCACGCCAAACGCAAGTCGGCCTCCCCACCCAACGGCCATGACACCAAAAAGGCTAAGAAGAGCGGTGGTGGTACATCGTCGCGCCAGCATCACCCTCTCGCACAGCAGGCAGAGGAGCACGGCATCGTCCTGCGCAAGTACTACCCTCCCGAGATGAGCAACGCCCGCGCCCAGGCCTACACAGATGAAGAAATACCCCGGCCGATCGAGGCGCTACAAGCGGCACTTGAGGAGACATCCAAAGAGAGGAAATCCGTCAAGGCCGGCAAGGCCATGGTGCACTGGTTCAAGATGGACCTGCGACACAAAGACAACACATCACTTGCAGTAGCCAGCCAGAGGGCCCAGGAGGCCGGTGTACCGCTCATGTGCATGTACCTCGTCAGTCCGCAGGACTTCGAAGCGCACCTGCTCTCGCCAGCCCGAGTGGACTTTATGCTACGGTCGCTGGCTGTTCTCCAGAAGGACCTCGAGAAGCTGGACATCCCTCTGTACGTGGAGACGGTGGACAAGAGGAATACAATCCCAGACCGCGTGCTCGAGCTCATGGGTGACTGGGGTGCCAACCACCTTTTCGCCAACATGGAGTACGAGGTTGACGAGCTGCGCAGGGAGGCGTGCATGGTCCGCGACCTGTCTGAGAACGGGAAAGCGTTTGACGTAGTGCATGATACGTGCGTTGTCCCTCCCGGGAGCCTGCAGACGGGCACGGGGAAGCAGTATGCGGTCTACTCGCCTTGGTACAGGGCTTGGCTGGCCCATGTGCACGACAACCTTGATCTTCTGGAGCTGCATGAGCCGCCCGCGGCGAACCCTAAGAACGCGCGCAAGGATTTCGCAAAGACGTTTGGTTGCACGATACCCGCGACGCCCAAGAGCAAGTCATTCGACTCCGACGAGCAGAAGAAGCGCATGCATTCCCTCTGGCCGGCGGGGGAGCACGAGGCCTTCGCACGCCTTGAAACGTTCTGCAAGAAGAAGATTGGAGGGTACGCCGACAATCGAAGCACACCCTCAGCCGACGGCACGTCGTGCATTTCGGTGCATTTGGCCAGCGGGACAATCAGTTCGAGGACGTGCATCCGCACAGCGCGAGACAGAAACACGACCAAGAAGCTCAATGGCGGCAAGGACGGTATTGCCAATTGGATTAGCGAGGTGGCCTGGCGGGATTTCTACAGACATGTGCTGGTCGCTTGGCCTTATGTGTGGTAAGTATCAATGTGGAGAGGACACACGAAATGACATCATCGTCAAAATTCTAACAAAGGGTGTCCACAGTATGAACAAGCCTTACAAGCCCGCCTACTCAAACATTGCGTGGTCCTACGACAAGGAGCACTTCTCCGCGTGGTGCGACGGCCGTACGGGCTTCCCCATTGTCGACGCTGCCATGCGCCAGCTCAACAGCACGGGGTACATGCACAACAGGTGTCGCATGATTGTCGCGTCGTTCCTGTCCAAAGATCTGCTCATCGACTGGCGCATGGGCGAGCGGTACTTCATGGAGCACCTCGTCGACGGGGACTTTGCGAGCAACAATGGCGGATGGGGGTTCAGCGCGAGTGTCGGGGTAGACCCCCAGCCCTACTTCCGCATCTTCAACCCGCTGCTGCAGAGCGAGAGGTTCGACCACGAGGGCGAATATATTCGCAAGTGGGTGCCAGAGTTGGCTGGTGTCGAGGGGAATGCTATCCATGAGCCGTATAATCGTGGTGCTGGGGACGAGGCGAAGAAGGCGGGCTATCCGGAGCCGATCGTTGAGCACAAGGGGTGTCGGGAACGGGCGCTGAGCGCGTACAAGAATGGTCTTGAGAGCGGCATGTAATAATATCTGGATTAGTGGTTTCATAATTAATTAATGGTGAAGCATCACGGGCGCAGGGAAATGATGACATGTGTGACCCGTATCTGTACCATGGTTAGGAAACTCGCACACCACGGCTTTTTAAAAGGCCACATTGTTCAATCTGCGGCACGGGAGGCTGTCACTGTAGCCTCAAGACATTCGCGGTCATTGCTGAGCAGAGACCCATTGGGAGGGTTTCTGCCATACCGAGGACGTCTTGACTAGCCGGTTGATGTGAAGGAGAAAAAAACAAAACGAAAACGAAATGAAGGGATAGAAAGTGGTCACGTAAGGTCAGCGCATAAACGCCGGGTATTTGATGTGTATACATCATCGCGGGGCAGATGAATGGTTTTTTTGTCGAGCCCTCGAATTGAAATTGCTACAGCTTTGCGCAACCCAAATCTGGTATGATAGCCCGTTCGTTCCCTGTCCTTCCCTCCCATACGAGCAACGCCGACAGTGAGGGACAAAAACAAGAAAGGAAAGAAAAAAAAAGAGGTCGTCGCATCATTCGTTGGCACACGTCGAAGAGTAAAATGGTCCGAGATGTTTTGTTGTTGTACGGGTTGCGACAAGGGCTCGCCCTGAATTTTTTTTTTCATTTGACATTTTATTGTTTTGTCCCTCCTCGTCTAGCGACATAACTCATTTGCTTTTTTGTTCGTTCCGTAAAAAAAAAGATGTTCCCCGCTTAGATCCTCTGGCCGCTCCAGACGTTCTTGAGGAAACCGTCGCGCTGAGCGAGACGGTTGAAGGAGTCGTCGCTCTCACCCATGGCGCGGATGAAGCCGCAGAGGGCGAAGACGTGGTTCTCGCCGGTGATGGCGCGGCCGTTCTCGTCAACCTTGGCGATGGAGATCTGGACGGATCCGTGGTCCTTGGCCTTGATGATGCGGTTGGTGGCGCTGCACTTGCGGGGGACGTAACTGTTGTTTAAGAATCGCAGGGTCAGCATTTCCGCATGGAATCAATATAACAATTCCATTCTTCATCGAGGAAGAGGAAAAAAACGAGAGATTATAGAAGAGGAGGGAGTCTCACAGGTCCACAATCTCGCCGCGGTCGTTCTCCATTGTGACGGTGTTTGAGGGGGTTGTCGTGGGTGGTTTGGAGAGTGTTTGGAGAGTCGTGGGATATAATTGAAATCCTGGCCCTGAAATTCAGTGTGGCCCAGCAAAATTTCGTGGGGCTGCCAGGGCTTTTTGTGCGTCATGTGACCTCTCACGTGTTAGCGTGCCAGTCTCGCGACCCAGTTTCTTGTCCAGATGTGCCCCACTTCCGGGGAAGGAGGTACGTACCTTTTCCCTTTACGCGCCACGCCACGCTTAACGTAATACGGTACGGAGTACTCCGTACTCCTGGTATTGATGGGGGTTCTTGTATTCGCATGATGATCTTCACGGTAGTACACTCCGTACTAGCAGTACTGAAGTCATCAACAACCATGCTACCATCACAACAAGTTTTGCCGCAAAGTTAACTTCGGGTGCAAACCAAGGAACAGAGACCACAACCATACGTCGCCCACCATACTGCTGCGCGCAAGAGGGTTGAGAGGCGCTCTGCGCTCTCGCCTTCTCGCAATGTCCTCCCCCAACCCGTTCCAAACGCCCCTCCCGGCGCGCGACCACCGCTCGGTAATTACCGGCGCGGCCACCGGCGCATCGTCACCCGACCTCCCCGATGTAAACCAACTCCTCTCCCAGATTCCCGGTCGACATTCCGCCATTCGAAGTGGGAGTAAAGCGCAACCTATACCGCCTGGTGCCGCCGCCTCCTCCTTCACCACTGCCAAGGACCATTTCAGATCTGCTCAACCCGAAGACAATGCAGAAGCCTCAGTGATCGAGATCGAACCAGAACCGGCACCGAAACCTGCAAAGGGACGACGGCGAAAAGAACCGGCCGAGGCGAAAAGGGATGGGACAACCAAGAAGACGGCAAAGAGGAGGACGGCAGCCACCAAGGCTACAGACGAGGGTGCCAACGCAACAGATGATGGGACCAAGGAGAAACAGGCGAAGGGTGCAGCGGCTAAGAAAAAGCCTGCGGCAAGGAGTACGAAAAAGAAGAAACAGGAAGACGACGCACAATCACATCAGAACCCAGAGAAAGAAGTGGACGATGCCCTTCAGCTGGAACCTGCACCCCCGCGTCGGGTGGACTGGACACCACCGCCTGAGCAACAGCAGCCACAACCGTTGGTGACTTCCGACGGTCCTGCCACACAGGATGCTACGTCCTCAGCACAGGATGGTGCCCAGGGTGCCTCCGTCTTTACGAATCTTCTCGAAAACTACGGCTGCAACGACCAGCTACCCCGACAAGCCTCGGCCGCCCCGGAGGAGGGGTCATCGTCCCTCCTCAAAAAGCGCAAGCTCATCGAAGTAGTCAATATCGGCGACGCCAACCGGTCGGAACCAGAACCCTCCGTCTCTCCGACCAAGGAGAAGCCCGCCAAACGTAAAACGCGAACAATCACAGAGCTAGCTACGGCTGCCTACCGACCTTCCACGCCGGCTGAAACGACCGCGCCACCGACCGACTCAGTCGAACAGGCTGCTGCTCCTGAAGCACCCGGCGCTAAAAGCGCCAAAGGAGCACAGGGGAAGAATAAGGCGCCGGCACCTAGAAAGTCGAGGAGGAAGCCGAAGCCGCCATCACCGATCCTCCTCTCGCCCAACTCGGCCATGGTAGAGGTATCAAAGCAGGACTTTGTATTTGGGACGTCGAGTCAGCTGGTCAGAGAGCAATCGCCAACATTTCTACGCAACATCCAAGCTGCCATTAGGGACTCGAATCAGATAGGCTGGCATCCGACCGACGACGACGGCAGGGATGGGAACTGGTCTCTGGAGCGACGGGGGAAGCTTTGGGAGGCTGGTGCGCGTGATGTCGATGGACGGCTTTTCGACATGGAGGTCATTGACCTTGCTAAGACGCCGGTGAAAGGCGACAGTGTCGACGACCCATTCGGTTATTCGAAGCCTGAGACTGGAAGCAAACCTCAAATTGGTCCCGTCCCCAGCAGCCCACATGATCACTCTTTCGAGACCTTGTCGGATATTCTGCCACCGCCTTCCCAGCAGCCGGCGAAGATGTCGGTCGAGCCAGAGGTGCAAGAGTTGGCTGTCAATCCAGCTGTCACTGCGCCTCCCAAAGCGGAAGACGATGACTTTGAAACGCTTTCGGACATCTTGCCCCCGCCGCCTTCTCAGCTGCCAGGCAAGAAGTCGCTCGAGCCAGAGACGCTGGGCACCAATGGCGATTTGGGTGTGTCGGAGGCTCTCAAAAGCGAAGATTTCGAGACCCTTTCAGATATTCTGCCAGCCGTAGCCCCTAGGCAATCGCCGCCTGTCATAGACGATGACGACATACCCTTCTCCAGCAGCCAAGTCTCCGTCGGCTCAAACCTTGGTCTAGCGACCGCCAGCGACGAGACACCTGCTATTCCATCAAACACTTCAATTTCTACATCAATACCTCCGGCATCCATTTCAGCCCCCGAACCGTCGGCCCAGCCCAAATACGACATGTACACGGATGTGCAGCTAGCGAGCGAAATCACGTCGTACGGGTTCAAGCCGGTAAAAAAGAGGACGGCCATGATAGCGCTCCTCGACCAGTGCTGGCAAAGCAAACACCGGCCCGGGACTGGCGCCCGGACTATCACATCCTCTGCCAAACCGAGTAGCTCTGCGGCCGTCCCCGTGAGTCCTCCGAAGCGACCGCGCGGACGGCCCAGGAAGGTCAGCCCTGCCATGTCCCTGACACCACAGGAACCGCCACCTTCAGCGCAGCAAGAGCCACCGCCCTCGGCACAGCCGCCTGTCGAACCACCAGTCAAGCGGCCTCGCGGACGGCCTCGCAAGACTGATTCAGCGGCGTCACCATCCAAGGCCAAGCCCAAGACCACAACTGCCCGAAAGACAACCAAGGCAGCCACAACTCGATCTCCCTCACCACCATCCCGACGCAAGACCCCCACCACGCCGAAACGCCGCGCCTCCCCGAAAAAGACCACCAAGGCGATATTCGAGATCCCCGACTCAGCGTCCGAAAACGACAGCGACGTATTCGCCTCGCCCGCGTCAACACTACCCGACCAGCAGACTTTCTCGTCGCCAGCACAAGGTGTGGACGTGGACCTCTCCGTCACAATGGATGAGGACGTGGAAATGTCCCTCGTGGCACCGGATATGGACGACGACGAGAAGGAGGCCATGCTGTTCAACAAGGTGACGCGGGCGGTGACCACGGCGCCCCGGTCGACGGACCCGGCGAACCCGTCGTGGTACGAGAAGATACTCATGTACGATCCCATTGTGCTCGAGGATATAACCGGTTGGCTCAACTCGGGACAGCTGTCGAGGGTGGGGTATGATTGGGAGATAAGTCCGGGTGAGGTGAAGAGGTGGTGTGAGTCTAGGAGTGTATGTTGTCTTTGGAGGGTGAATTTACGAGGGAAAGAGAGGAAGAGGGTATGAGTTTCTTTGTTCCTCCTTCTTTCCCTTTGTCTCTTTTAATCCTTGGTTTTTTGTTTATTTCATTTATATGAGATGTATGATGAGCGTGTTGGTCTTTTTTGTTTATACTTGTATAGATGGCGCATTTCTAGGATTCAACGATTATATATATACTTAAAGACATTACAGTGTACTTATGGACAATTGACAAGACTATAACATCCATAAATTATTTTCTACTGGACAATAAAAGTCGTGTGTACAATGTGAAAATGAAGATGAAATGAGATACACTAAGAAAAGGGAAGATGCGACGATCGATTCCCCATGTCTGTAAACTCAATTGAGGGGAACCTCGGTCCACGGCCCCCATCCCCAATATCAACCTCTCCCCCGCAAAAACCCTCCAGGAACAAAAGGAGACACACACACACCCAATCCCGGTATAAAAGAGCAATGTCACGATTACCGACGACCCGATGGCTCACATCATTTCCCGTCATTATTCGTCCTCGTAATAACACCAATTCCCTTCCCAAGTGCACCAGAACAATGTCGTCATCATCCAAGTCCAAGCCACCACCCCAGATCCCCCGACCAAGCTCATCAGTAGTCGTCATATCACCAGACAACCAGGTCCTCCTCCTGCACCGAGTCAAGACGTCCACCTCTTTCGCGTCAGCACACGTCTTCCCAGGAGGCAACCTAGACGCCTTCCACGACGGGGATATACCTCCCCCCGAATCTGCGACGCGTCACGAGGATGGCCACGCTTACAGACTCGGCGCCGTGAGGGAGTGCTTCGAGGAGACGGGTATACTTCTTGCCAAGACGAGGAATAATGAGCTTGTGAATCTCGGGACGGCGAGGGAGCGCGATGAGGCGCGGACGCGAATTCACGGGAATGCTGTGCGGTTCACGGACTTTGTTGAGTCGACGGGTGGTGTCCCTGATACTGGTATTTCTTTATTTTTTCCTCTTCTTTTACTCCTCTCTTCTATCTTTATTGACTCTGTCGGTATTGAATGGGTACTGATAATGATGTTCTACACTCTTTCTAGATGGTCTAATCCCCTTCACAAGATGGATCACACCGACAAACGTGCCCAAACGCTTCACAACCCAAATGTACATCTACCTCCTCCCACTGGACACCACCCTGCCCTCGGAGATGATGGTGCCCACCCCAGACGGGGGGGTAGAGCACACGGCTGCCACGTTCGCCTACGCGTCGACATTTCTAGACCGCGCGACGAGGGGTGAGATGATCCTGTTTCCTCCACAGGTCTACCTCCTTCATCATGTGAGCAGGTTTCTCACACCGGGTGGGGACTCTGACAAGGCTTTACAGAGGGAGAGGCTTCTTGACTTTTTACATTCTGCGCCTGCTTCTTCTTCTTCTTCTCCTGCATCGTCGTCTTCGACAGCTGGTGATACACATCCCACGTCAAGTATAAACTGGGCAGATAAAGTCATCAGTCCGCACACGCTGTTTCTCCGCAAGGCAGATAAGAGAGTCGTTCTCGGACTGGACAAGCCTGGTCCTGAGCTCAAGGGAACGTCGAGGGGTGGCGATCACGAGAATGTGGCGCTGGTGACGTTTGCCAAGGGTGGTCCTCGGGATGTGGAGATTCGCCTGAGGAGTGATGTTTTGGCTGAGGAGAGGGAGGGGAAGTTGTAGTTCTTCCAAGTCCAAGCATGTTCATTCAAATACCGTCGGGGTCTTGCATTGTGTTTATTAAATCTCCGTGTTTCTCATTCAGATCTTCAAGATTTCTTTACAGTCTTATGTCGTTGGAGTCTTACAGTCCCTCTCCATTGGGTTCTCAAGTTCCAAGGTTGAGTCCCGTATCGTCAAGTCATATAGAACACATATACATATCGGTATCTAATTGAGAAGAGTTTCAGTCATATCACATAAATTCCACCCACACCTAATACACATATATTCCTGACATCATCAACACCCCTGACACTCCCCAACATCAGAAACCCCCAAAAGGTGCCCCAGAATGCCCAAGACTATCGTAGAAATGCAAAGTCTGACTCCAATCCTGCCAATCAAACCCACTATCCATAACATCCTGATCAGCAGCATTACTACTCCCACTCCCATTCCCATTGGCCGGCGTAACATCCATAGCACCACTGCTACCACCTGCACCACCACCCCCAAAAACAGGTCCATCAGTCTTCGTCTCCCCCCAGCCATGAGACCACAGCGAAGGTGGCAGATTATCATCATGAACGGCTGCAGCCTGTGCCTGCAGAGCGAGGGCCTGCTGTCGAAGGGAATTCGAATTGTCCTCCGTGTGCTTCTGACCTTGACCCTGTGGACTGGCTTCCGAGTTGGTGGTAGTGGCGGCGGCTGTGACGGGCATGTTCAGACCGTACAGGGTTGTCATGACGGGGTTTGTGGGCTGCGATAGCATGTCTTCTAGCATCTGCATTGCTTCGCTGGACATCTCCTGCGGCTGCTGTGTTGCAGTGTTGGCAGCGTGTGTTGGTTCTGGACTGCTGCTGTCGACCATGATGTCATCTGGACTTGTGCCCACGAGGGCAGCCTTCTCCTTATCGGGCTGGACTACGGCCCACCACTTCTCTCGGGCGATTTCTGCGCGGTCCTCCGGTCCGGGGATGGGGTTGAGACGCATAAAGACGTGGTTGGTCTGGTACTCGTAGTCGAGGCGACGGACCTGGTCTGGGTCGTCGCGCAGCTTGGCCACCTCTGCGTCGCGGTGCTTACGGGCGCGGACGTACAGCTTTCTCAGCGGGAGGAATATGACGTTGTGGTGGCCCGTCTTGGCCATCTCGATGGCGTCGCGCTCGAATGACGCCACGGCCTGCCATGACCGCTCGACGATGGGCGACCACACGCGTCGGCACACCTCGATCAGGTTGAAGGTGATGGCGTGCCAGCTCGTGTACGTCATGAACAGCCAGCGGAACTGCTCGCACCGCGGGTCCGTCATCAACGTCCGGCTCACCTCCACCACCTCAATGGCTGCGGCGAAGACGCGGTTGCGCGTCTCCTCCGGGAGCACCGTGCTCGACCCCGGGAACACCCTGCTCTGGTACAGGTGCAGCGTCATGCGCGCGACGATGACCCGGCAGATCAGACCGGCTGTGTACGTCTGCGAGTCCGTCTCCTTTACGTTGGCAAAGAACTTGGTCTCCACCTGCTGGTACACGGCCCCCAGAGACTGCTCCATCTCCTGTCGGTCCACCGCACCGCCCTTGCACACCATCTGCGCCAGGTACTGTCGGGAGAAGGTGGCGATCTCGCATCGCGCCAGCGCCAGGGACATGTCCGACCGGCCCTCCCTCGGCTGCGGCGACTCCTTGGATGAAGGCGATATGTCGGCGTCGTTGATGTTGAGCGGCCGCTTCGTGTCGAATGTCGCCTCCGCAATCATCAGCTCCGTCCCCAGCTCCTCGGTCGACCGGAGGTCCAGCATGACAATCGCCCACCACACGCGCCTGCGCACTTCCGTCTCAAAGGGTGTCAGGTCAAACTGCGATCCGTCGCGGTGCATGCCCATGCCCTTGGCTATGCGCACCACCAGGCTCGTCAGCGTCCAGCAGAACCGGCTGTGGTCCACTCTCCGCGCCGTGAGGAGGAGCAGCGTAAAGGCCTGCAGCACTACGAGGTCGGATGTGAGCAGGTAGTTGGCTTTTGCCAGGGACTGTTCGAGGGCGAAGCGGTACTGTCGTAGCAGGTCGTCTCTGCTTACGTTGAAATTGGACATGATCTATACATGCGTCAGTATGATTCCCTCTTTCTTGGTTTTTTTTCTTCGTGTGTTCTTCATAGGTCAACCCACCTCCTCAGCAGTAAGAGAGACAACGGCGCTAAAGTAAATGGAAAACACCAGAGCTTCCTGGCCTGGCGTGAGCTTGTCGGGGCACTTTCGGGCGTCGCGCATCATGGCATCGGCCGTCGGGACGTGCAGGACCTTGACAATTGGTTCGACATTCTCCTGGTAGACGGACCAGAGGAACGGGACGTGGGAGGGCGTCGGGTGAAAGGTTCGGAGGTTGACATCGGCGGATCGGTATCCCAATATGAAACCGTGGTGGTCCTTGGCAGAATCCTCCGGTCTATCAGGTGTTTCTGCGGGTGATTCCTCGTAATCTGTCTCATCCGAGTCCTCGTCGGACAAACGTCGCGTATCCTCCCGGAGGGCTTTGAGCTGTAGAAGCAAGGTATGTCAGTAAATAGGAACAGCATTACCAACCAACGAATTGAACGGAGAATTGGAATACATAAACAACGCACCTCATCATTGAGCTTCGCCCAAAAGCCATTGGACACGTATCGCGTATTGCCCTTGTGATCATTGAGCACCAGCCTTCCAAGCTGAGCATGCGTCTCCATACTCTTAAACGTGCCATTGGGACCCAGCTGCTCTCTATCCCAGGTACTCTGGCTCGTAAACGACCCGCTATGCGCCCTACCCTCACCCGGGGTATTTGTTGCGCCCCCCGCCGCCGCCGCAGCAGCAGCAGCAGTGGCCGCGCCAGTCGTAGCAGCGCGCCTGGCCGACCAGAGCCCGCCAGCGCCTTGCGCGCCACCGCTAGGCGAGTTATTAGGCGAGCCGGAGGACGAGGAGGGACCCTTGCCGCCCGACTCCACCTCGAGCTGGCTGCTCAGCTCCTCCACGATACCCTCGAGCTTGCGCAGACGCTTGACGAGCTCGGCCTCACGCTGACTGGAGGGCTTGGGCGGCGCATGGGGGTCCTTGGGGCGCGGCTGACGGGGTGCTCGGCCGGGGGCGGGGAAGACGCAGGGGATCAGGGCGCGCCGGCAGTTGGAGCAGGGCATCTGCTTGTCGCAGCGGACCTTGCGACGGCGGCAGGTGACGCACGATCGAGGGTTGATCCGGGGGGTGCCAGACCCGTCGGAGGACATGATGGGGCCGGTGTAGGCTTCTGGACCGGTGGTCTGGTAGACTGTCGGGTTGTTGCCGGCGGGTCGGCGGGATGTGGGCATTGTGGGCGATGTTAGGTCGGGTGTGGCGGCGCCGGCCGTTGTATCGATGTGGGAGTCGCTGTTGGGAGTCATGATGTATGTATAGGAGGGAGAGGTGTGTGTGTGTGTGTGTGTGTTGTAGTCTGGGCTGTTTCAACGAGAAGGAGGTTGTTCGTGACGCGAGGGGTGATGGAGGTGAGCAGGAGGAGGATGATGATGGTGATGGTTGGTATAGGCCATCAAAGCGGTTGTTTCTTCCTGTTTGTGTTTTTCTCTGTCTGGTATGCTAAGTACTCGGTGAAGAAGAAGAAGAAGCGAGGGAAGTGAGGGAGTGAGAAATTAGAGTTGTGATGACATTGTCGCTGGGCGTTGATGTTTTGTCAGCCCCGTCCCGTCTTACTTGCTTTTTTGCTGTTGCTGCGTTTGCTGCTCTCGCTGCTCTCGCTGCTCTCTTCCCCCCCTCCATGGAGCATCCCGGGTTCCACCCTGTAGTCTCTTTTGTCCCTATGACTTATATGCCGCTCTACAAATCGGGATGTGCTTCTCGCTTCTGGGCTTTACTAGATGATACTAGTGGGTCCTTTTTATTCTTCTCATCTTTTCTTTTCTTTCTTCAGTGACTCTTTTTATTCTCTTTTTGTTGTTCTTTTATTTTATTCCGGTACTCTTTTTTCTCACCTTGTATTTTTTCTTTGCCTGGTCCTCACATCTCCACTCGGACTTGTTCAATCCCGAATTCCGGTATATCCATCAAGTCCGACAACGGACTATACCAATCTCCATACAGGACAATACGGAGTAGTTTATATGAATAAAGATGGTAGGGCTATTGATGTCCCTTAGCAACAAATCCTAATGCATATGCATACGAGGAAATGTATTCCCTTGAATGCCACAGTCCGGCATTGCCCGGTTGAGTCAATGCAGAGCCGAGGGATTTAAGTGCACACTTCTCTCCTAGTTAATCAATGTGTGTGTGCCGTCCGTCGAGGAGAAAAGGATTCAAGCCAAGGCCCCCTAGGACAAATGATACAGCCGATCTCTCCTCGGCCAATTGGTGCCGGCTTGTTGGTCAAAACCCCTGCTTGGCAACTTGTGGCACTTGACGGATGGAGGCGGATGGAGACGGACGGGGCTCGGGGCTACTGCGAGTATACGAGTAGTCGTACGGAGTAAACTGGTACGGAGTTTTGCTCTTGACGGAGGCTCTTAGTTCCGATTTCTAGGTCAGAGTGACGTAGTTGATACAGGCTATCTACTAGTATCAATGGATTGACGGCTTTTATATACTACATGTATTCAAGATTTTAAATCTACAAGAGTCCGAGTACATGCACTCGTCAATACATGCAATATCATCTACTCCATATTGTCATGAGACCTACTATTGTGGGAATAACCAATGATGACCACATGCATATGCTTGTAGTCATAAAGATGGGGCCACCATTGACCAAAAATGAATAAAAACCCACTCCATTCCCACTCACTCACTACACTATCATCTCTAGACTCACGAAAACAACATCAAAAAAATATCCAAAAAATTTGTTCAATCGTAACATAGGAATAGCCCAATGCGGGGGTCGAACCCGCAACCTTGAGATGTGAACTTCTTAGATCAGATGGTGATCTAGTAAGAGTCTCACGCTCTACCGATTGAGCTAACCGGGCAACCGGTGCTTATTGGATGATCTCGGCGACGATGATTTCGTTTATACGGATGGTCGGGGTCAGGGTCTAGGTCTAGGGGTCTCTCCCCCAAAGGTCTCCAAAGGATCGGACCTCAATATGTTTGCCTTGTCCCATGTCTTGGCGGTCTTGGTCAAACACTTCACACAACTCCGGCGTGACCCTCTCTCGATGTCCTCTCTCGGCGTCCTGAAGCCATCGTCAACTCCGGTTTACATCGGACATGACAATACAAAAGAGAATGCATCTGCAGACTCCCGTCGAACTGAAACCCGTAACTCATACACTGAGTCTACCCGTTTCCAAACCCGAGTAGTACAGATTCACTATACCTGCCTCTTTTTCAATGTTTCCACGTCGACGCCACAAGGCTTTTGTTCGAGTCACCCTGATACACGTTACAATTCATATTCTGAACCCCCGGGGGAAAACATCGTCACCCCCCGTTCAACCGGCGTAGTCCCCGGGTTATACAAACTCACGGGTACTGGTATTGAGACAACAGTAACAAGAATGAAACAGAGGTGATAATCAATCATATAAAGGCGACAGGTGAGATATCAATATCCTTCTCCCACTTGTTCACGATATTACCCCTCCAACATCACACTGCCTGTATATACTACCCCTCCATGTACATTCCCGTGATACTACCCTGAACATGCCGTGTGTGAGACTCCCCTCGGCCTCCAAACCGCCACGACACTTCCCGAGAAATTATAAGAAGATTTTCCCTCTTCGGATGTCAGCCATGTTCAAGTTACACCGTATTTTGAATACCTCGAACGCCACGGCGTGTATTCGGTCCTGTCGTTACGACTATTTTATACACTCGGTGTTAGTGCATGTACGTGGAGTTAGGGCCGATAGCAGTCGCAAAGAAACATCTACGGTAACCACCAACAAAAAGAAGACACATTCGTCAGGGTACATAATCCTTTCTAGGCTGCCATCCCTCCCACTCGGAACCAAATTGGCGGTAACAGAGCCTCTATGGCAAAACAGGAAACAATGCAACGCCCAGAGTCCGACGTACAAGGCCCCGTGATTGGACCCTGCCACAATCCATAGTAAGAAAACAAGGCAAGCAACCCATAGATAGTTCGCCCGAGGAGGATGCCTTGCATCGAAAGACGACCAGGTTCACTCTCCCTAGCTAAAAATCCCCCATTCTCTCGCCTACCGCTCACCGTTGTTAATCGGCCCTCTGGTCATCATATATTAGTATGGCTCAAAGTCCAGTCCGCATATACACCCGAGCGGGCGAGTATACCTTTGCAACCATCACCTACTGCAAGTCTTAGTGACCCACACCACTCGCCCGATGGAGGGGATTGTATGACTTGACTCACATTGAGAACCACTCGATTGTGTCGTAAATCGAAAGTGCAAATGCAGGTGCAAAACGATAACTCTGATTTGCATCTTGATCCTGACGCTGACGAGTATGTAAATCAAAGAATCTGGTTGGCTTGTCCCTCTTCCTCCTCCCACCGCCTCCTGTCAGTGATGGAACCTTCTTAAAAAAAAGCCTAAGGGCTGTCTGTCCATGCCGACATACATTCAGACTACTTCGCCTCCCCGCCCAGGCTGTCCATTCAGTCATAACCCTGTTCAGACCGCATCAGTGACGGACTTTTGCTTAGTTTCGCAATTGCTGACACTCTGTCACGGTAACCTGCATGTGATCGGGCTGAGTTGGCAGGGGGTGATGGCTACCTACTCGGAGAGACGACCGAGTGGCTCTTCGCCCCCCCTCCCTTTTGGCTCAGGGCACCGCATCACCTTCATTTGGGTTCTCGTTCTTTTGTGCCTCACTACCTTTTGGATGTTTCTCAAAGGAGGAGAGTGTGGTTGCGTTGCATCTGGCGGTCTGAGCTCCGGGTGCACCCCGTGAGCACATGTTGACCGTGAATGCGAGTATGTACATTGTAGTCTAGTGCGAAGAGACCAAGCTTGAGCAGTAGTGAATAGGAGAAAGGACAGGTGTGATGGGAAAGTAGTGTAATGGTATTCTTATTGGCCCTGACAGAGATCACTACACCCCAAGTCTTCGTGGGACAAGGAGTAAGTTGCCCGGAAGAAAAGGGGGGTGTAGAAAAAGTATAAAAGGAGAGCAAAGGATCACTCTCCATGCCTCTTGTTCTTTTTGAAAAGGAGTATCCTTATTACTTTGCTCCTGGTTAAGACATATTTGAAAGAAAAGAAAGAAGAAGAAAAAAAGAAAAAAAAAGAGAACATAATGGCCCCCCTTTACTTATAACATCTACCCCATTCACTTGTATATATACATACCTCCATCGACACTGATCAACACCGACATCAATCAACGGGATATCGACCACTTGAACAAAGCGCCATCTGTTCATTTACATCCCCCTCCGGTCCCACGCTCGTCACAGAACCCAAACACCAACGGATCTGAAGGTCCTCGGCCCATTCTCCTGCCATCATACGTGGTAACATCAAGATAAATATCAACGGGGTCCGCCGGGCTATTCAAAGGAGAAGGAGTTCGTCCCTTTGATAGCCCTCCACACCCTCACCTTCTTGGCATAGTAGGTTGGCACCGTCACAACGACATCGTCCCCAGTGACAGGTCGTCGACGTGTACCCTCGTTACCTTCATTGTCGCCTTTGTCGCGCGTGCCACACAGTCTCACCTGTTTGCCATCTGTATCAACGTCAACATCAATATAAATATCAATATCAACGTCGGTTTCTGCTCCAGAGCGAGAAGTCTGGGCCGATTCTGAATCAAGGTCAACAACTGGTTGCTGTTGGGTTAAGATCCGCATTGGCACCGGCTCCAGACACGGGGGTACCTCTAGAATCTGGCGTTCCAGAGTAGGATCAACACCCCCCGCCCCCCAGCATATCCCGCTCCAGGATCAGACCGACATCCGCTTCAGCGCCCGCTTCATCGTCAACCCCTCACCGGCTCTAGCTCCAGACACGGAGAAAACACCAGGAGTTGGGGATCTGGTATCGGCCGCTCCGGCAGCAATACAACATCGCCCCCGCCCCCCGCTCCAGAAAGAGAATCAGGGGCTCCATAGGCAGACCAACATCGGCTTCAAGAATCAGCTCCGGCATCAATCCAACATCGACTCTAGCTCCAGCGTTATCACCCCCGAGATTCGGGGCTCTGGTACTGGCCGCTTTAGAATCAATCCAACATCGGTCCCCAGCTCCAGACACAGACGATCTCAAATCTGGGGCTCGATAGGCAGACCAACATCCCCTTCAGCATCCGCTTCAGCGTCAAACCAATATCCGCGCCAGCTCCAGGCTCCAGACTCCACAACTCCAGGGTCTTGGGCTCTAGCATCAATCCAACATCGACCTCGGTTCCAGCCTCACTCACTACCATCACCATGTCTGAGGGTAAGAATCATTCGGAACCTTTCCGAACAAACACCAAACAATGCTAACACTCTTGTGTCAACAGGGTCGGGAACCAGGCCAGGGTCCAACTCCACTGGCAGAGCCACGCGGGGGTATGTCCATCACACACACACACACACACACATGTTCCCGTTTAGGACACTTCGTTCTAACCTTGGGTCAAACAGTTCCCTTCCTGAAGGCATGAATGGCCACACTGAGACAGCTCACCGCAGCTGTCACTGTGAGAGGCAAAGGCGGTTCGATCCATCTAGGTTTGTCTCTTCCCAGTACGTTGCACCATTTCTCCATATATATATAGAAAAGGACTTTATCTGACCTGTTGAATAGGCACCCGCTGGATGAGTATGTCGCCGCCCCTCCAGAGCTAGGAGACAGATTCTTCATTCTGGGCCAGGCTTCAGGACAGGCGGAGTCTGCCCATGCCGCAAATGGTGGACAAGACAACCATATGGGCAGTGGGAACGACAACCAGAACTATAGCCAGGGCCAGGGCCAGGGTCAGGGCCACAACCGCGACTACGGCGACGGTCATGAGAACAATGGCAGACGTCGCCACAATTCCGGCCATGATCATAATCGCAGCCAGAGTCAGGGCCAGAGCCAGGACAACAACCAAGGACACGACCGGGGACAGAGGAATGCACGACAGGACGGACTTTCCCCCGGTCGTGACGAGCGCACATTGCCTTCTGAGGAAGGAGAACAAGTCAATGGCGCTCTTGAAGATGAGAAATGAAGCCCCCGGGGGTGGGGAGGAATAATGATAGAGAGTGGACGACACGAGATATTTGCCCCGTGTTGTGCCGTGTCAGAGTGCCCACGGTGCCCCTATGCCTCATCCGCGAGCGAAGCTGTGCTCATATCCCGTCGGACCAAAGAGCTTACGACGGCTATGAGCTCAGACGCATGAGCGCCTCTGCTGGTGGCCATTCATCTTCACCGCCCTCATACCCACCGCCACATGCATACGAGCACTCGCCGCTCCATGATTGAGGTGAGTGGAGTGAGGACAACACGAGATATTTTTTGAGTCGGGAGTCTTCAATGTTGAGACGTCGATCTGTATTAGTATATGATTTTTGGAAAGAAACAAAAGACATGGTTTTTTAGTAAAACGATATAAAAGAAAATATAAACGATATAAAAGGAAAAATCGAAAATCATAAAATATAAAATATAAAACACTTTATTTATTCTTCTGCTTGTAGTCATACAGTGATGTATTTGGTGATACCTCTAAACGCGTGGGGTTCAATTGAGAGAGACGACCATTGAATTTGAAAGAGGGGCAGACGTCAACCCCCACTTAAAAAACCTCTACTCCCAGAAAGAAAAGTCCAGCCCCAGAAATTTCTTAGTCATCAATCTACACAACACACACACACACACGCACACACAAAATTGTTCCTTATCATCACGTGCGCGCACCAACTTTTCTCTCTAGGGTTTCTTTTCTGGATTTCCCACACCCCCCACACAGATTGCCCTGGGAATTTTTCGCCCGAAAAGCTGTATCCCACGACGACATTACTCCCGCGCCCGAAACCGAAAGAGAGCAGCATTTCCCCACGAAGTAACGCCTCACACAAACCGACATAATGGCTAAGCTCTCGTAAGTCCGGCCTTTTGTTATCATGGATGCGTCCATGTCTCTTTTACAATTTCGATATCGTCTCCGTCTCGGTTTTTTTGTACTCGTTCCGGCGATCCAACGACTTGCGCTCTTCCGATGCACGCACGCACACACACCACTGGAGGAAGGGGGAGAGGGTTACGATGGGGGGAACTTGAGAAAGAGGAGGGAATGGACTCATCGACTTGAATGTGGGATCTCTGCAGACGTGTGCTGTGCTGCGTGTATTTGACGACAAACGAGCATCAACAAGAATCGCCGGACGAGAAAAACGAGCGGAGAGGATATCGAAATTTGGGAGAATGGAATTTTCATTCCACTCTTTCTTGAGAGATTTCGAGAGAGAGAGAAAGACCACGAATGCTGACCATTTTTTTCTAGGCGTGGTGCCCCTGGTGGCAAGCTCAAGATGTCTCTGGGTCTCCCTGTGTACGTTTGACCCCCTCCCATTCTCGATTCGAATCACCCCGACGAACTCGAGACGAGCGAGTGGACATGGTCCATCTCTCGAAGGTGCAAGGACGAATAACTAACAACACAAACAGTGGTGCCGTCATGAACTGCGCCGACAACTCGGGTGCCCGTAACCTGTACATCATCGCCGTCAAGGGATGGGGTGCTCGTCTGAACCGTCTCCCTGCCGGTGGTGTCGGTGACATGGTCATGGCCACCGTCAAGAAGGGAAAGCCCGAGCTGCGCAAGAAGGTCCACCCCGCCGTCATTGTCCGCCAGGCCAAGCCCTGGAAGCGTTTCGACGGTGTTTTCCTCTACTTTGAGGACAACGCTGGTGTCGTATGTTTTCCCCCCTCTCTATCCTTTATTTGCATCCCCCTCTCTCTCTCTGTCCAAATAAACTAACACCAGTACCAGATCGTCAACCCCAAGGGTGAGATGAAGGGCTCCGCCATCACCGGCCCCGTCGGTAAGGAGGCTGCTGAGCTCTGGCCCGTGAGTACAACCCTTTTTTCCTCTTTCACACCCTTTTACAACACCAGAACAAGATCAAAACTAACCCCTCCAACAGCGTATTGCCAGCAACTCTGGTGTCGTCATGTAAAGGAGTTTTTTTTTGGTACCTCGAATTTTATTAGAAAGGAACAAAAAATGGGGGAAAGGGGAGAAATGGCCAAATGGAAAACAAAAACAAACAAAAAATTTTATTCCAAAAAGACGATGTAACGCCCGAAACTATTTTTACGTGTTTAACCCACCATATGGCTCTTGATTCTCCTTGAGTTCATGATCATGATGGCCTCTTTCTTGTTGACAAAAAAGACAAGGGCTCCCCCCCGACATGACTGCTTTTTTTTTTTTTGGCTTCAGTTGGAACTGGCTAGGTGTTTTTATTTTTCTTCTTCCGGTGTTACTATATAAAAAGAACAAATCGGATGGTTCGATAGGCATCAATCAAATTCAATGATGAATGAGACATCTCTCTCCTGCGCATATCATATTTCGTGCCATGCTATACTCGTACTCGTAATAAACACACATACTGGTAGTACTACTAGGTAGTAGTGATAGATAATACTCTTGCAGTAGCAATACTCATCCAGTAAGAGGCAAAAGACCCTTGAATGGCATGCAGACTGTTTAGTGGGGAACCCAAACGGGAAAATTTCAGTCTCTTGTTAGTGCACTGACAGACAGACACATTGACAGCCTTGCCAGAACTACGTACTCCATCACTACCCTGCATTGCTTGGAATATCTTCAACAGCACTACATAGTTGTATTTCTACGCCCAAAACACATCAATTGACTTGTCCAATAATCATATTTCCCATTCGAAAGCTGACTGTAGCATTGTATCATATATTTTTCAAATAAAATCTACTTGTTATTAGTAGATACACATATCACTTGATCCAAGCATCCCACTTACACCACTTACACATCACACCAATATATCACCACAACATCACATCCATGAATAAAACAGACGAATGCATTAATGCTATGCTATCGTACACAAAAATCAAAATGCATGAAAACGACAACACCCCTATACCTCATCAACAAGAAAAAATTCCACCTCGAACAAGTCAGAAATGTTCAAATGCCAACTTTCGCCAACTTCTCTCTTCCCTCTCCTTCCACCTCCACTCTCAAAACTCAAACGTCCCCACTTTTTAAAAAAGAAACCGTCCTCTCTCCTCCTCTTCCAAAAGCACATAATGAAAAAAAGAAAATGACTTTTTTCGATAATGACCAAGAATTCATGATTCCTGTACAACAATGATGAAATGAAGCAAAAAAGAAAAAGAAAAAAAATAGAAAGCAGAAAAAAAACAAACAGATAAAACAAGAAAAAACCATAGAGCAAGAAAAGAAAATGCCGTTGGGCTAAATATTGATACAGAGTTTTCTCAATTAGGGGGTGGGGGTGATATGGCAACAATAGAAAAAATCTCGAAAGAGAAAGAAAACAGAAAAGCCAAGAGTAGAAGTGAAACCCCCAAGTGAAAATAAAGAACCAAGGGTCATAGTTCACAGAAAAAATCAAGATGTGGGATACGCTCCCATACCGGGATACTCGTGGTGAGCATGCGGGTGGGGGTGATGTTGAGGCGCGTGAGCATGAGGATGCTGCTGGTGCGCCATATGGTGTGGGTGCGCGTGAGGATGGGGGTGCCCGTGCCCGTGCATGGCCTGGGGAGGAGGAGGAGGCGCGTAGTGAGGATGAGGGTGCATGTGGTGCTGTTGCATATGTTGCTGCTGGTGGTGAGGAGCAGGCCCCATGTGCGTGGCATGGTGAGGCATGGGAGCAGCGTGAGGGTGAGGCTGGTGGGGCTGCTGGTGGTGATGAGGCTGCTGAAGGTGAGGTGGCTGCTGGTGATGCATGTGAGCACCTGGGGGAGGACCACCGGGACCGGGCTGAGGGTGGAGAGGAGGTGCTTGGTGGTGATGGGAGTGTATGAAGGCCGGGTTCTCCCCTGGCAGAGGGGCCGATTCCTTCTTGCCCTGCTTGGCCTTGGGCTTGGGAGCGATGGGGCCAACTCTCTGGTCGGCAGCTACCTGGGCTGCCTTTTTGGCCGCGAGAGTGGCCTTGCGCTTCTCCACAGCACCTGCCATGTTGCCGTTTGCCCAGCGGTCTGTCATGTGTTAGCTTCTCTTCTTCTTCTTCTTTTCTTCTTCTGAAAAACATCATTTGTATGTATGCATATGGGAACTCACTCTTCATGGATGCCGACATCTTCTCCGACTTAGTCATTGTCTTGTACTCCTTGGTGGGCTCATCGCCACCCTCAAGAGTAAATTGAGAAGACGGGGTGCCGTTGCGGCTAGGCTCCGGAGGGGGGGCGGGAGGACCAGCCGATGCACGCATGATCTTGATCTTCGGACCCTTGCGAGCAGACGCCGGGGCGCTGCTAGCACCACTGGCGCCAGCAGACTTCTGGACCGCAGCCGTAGGAGTAGTGGTGGCCGTCGCGGATGCCGCGGTGGTGGCTGCCTTGGGTGTGGCCGTGACCGGGGCTGATGGTGCCATCTTCATAACCTCGTCGCCATCCACAGCCGCCGCCGGCCCAGATCGCCTGTTCCTCTTCCGGGGCGGAGGCTGGACGGCAGGGGCTGGCTCCTCCTCGGGTTCGTCGCGGAAGCGCTTCTGGCGCTTGGGGCGGAGCGAGTACGATGACTCGACCGTTTCCGTCGTCGAGTCGGATGACGCCGTAGATGGGCGCGAGTCTCCATTGTCCGTAATGGAGGAAGGCTGGCTGAACTTTTGGCCCTTGGGAATCTTGAGCGTGAGCAGATGGCGGCCCTGCTGCTGCTGCTGCTGCTGAGGCTGCAGCTGCTTGGACTCTGTGTCCATGCTCGAGGACCACTGGTCGTCAAACTTGGCCGAGGCCCTGGGTCTTCCGCGACGACCCGAGCTCCTGGGCGTCTCCTCCTGTGCGTTCGTCTGGGTGCCACCGGGAATGTAGTCGTCACCAGCACCACGAGACGCTCTGGGACGACCAGCTCTCCGGCGACGACCGGGTCCTGTGGCCTCGCCGTCCGAGTGGTTGTCGTTGAAGCTTGATGCGAAGCTGGCCTGGACATCGTCGTTGTTGGTGCTGTCCTGGTTGGTCGTCTTGCGTCGTCGGGCACCGCGTCCGACGGGACTCGAGGCGCGGCTGTTATCGTTGGTTGCGGCCGGGTCGTATAGCTGGACGGGCTTCCTTTGCCTCTTGCCCATGACATTGGGGTCGGCCTCGGTAGCCTTGACCGTCTGCCTGGGCTGGTTCCGCAGGGCACGACCACGCGTCGTGACGCCGGCCTGCTGCATCTCGGGGTTCTGGCGGCCAATCTTGGATGGATGGGGATCATACTCGAAGCCGTACGTGGCAGCCATGATGCGGTCCTGCCTCTGCAGGTAGCGCGTCTCGCTCATGGGCTCTCTCTCCTTGGCTTTGTAGCCGCGAACGGCAAAGTCAGGCTCCTCGTAGTTGACGCCATGTTGGTGCAGGTTGCGCGTGCGCGTCTCGTACTTGGCATCGGCGATGCGGCGACGCGTTGCGTTCTCGTAGTCGTCGACAATCTTGCCGAGATCGGTCCACTCATCCTGCCAGCCGACGAGGGAGAGGTTGATGGCCTGTAGCGCGTCGTACAGCTCGCTGGTGGACATGTCCTCATAGTTCTCAATCGCCGTGACAAACTCATCAGGATCGCGGAGTTTGCGGTACCGGTAGTACTTCTTCCTCTCAAGATCATCTTGAGCGTCGGACACGTCGGCGTCTTCTGGTTCCTCCCCTGCAGGGGCGGGGGAGTTGAGAACTGTCTCGATGGCCTCGGGAACAGGTGATCCCCTGGTGGGTGTGTTCAACGCTGGCGTAGGGGCCTCGGTGACGACTGCGTCTGCGCCATCATCGTTGTCATCGGCAGGAGCATCGGCGTCGTTGGCGTCCTTGCCAGATTCCGGTTCCTCGGGTGACTGGTCCTCACTAGCGTCGTCCTCATCCGTCTTCCTCTCAGGATACACAGTGTATTCACCGTCAACGTAAGGAGTGAGATGAGACCAGCGGCCCTCGGGAACAGGTTGAGGTCTTGACCAACGGGGATCCGAAATGGGCTCATTGCGGGTGATGGCGACTTCTTCCTTGAGCGGAGTGCCAACAGCAGGCTCATTAGCCTGTTTGGGGGGCTCGACCTCATCCGCGGTGTCTGCTGCAGGGGTGGGTGACTCGACGGGCGTGCTCTGGTTATCCTTCGCGGGGGACGAAGCTAGCGTGTCTGCCATGGAAGTGTCCCTGGGCGATGATGAACCCTTGTGGTCCTCTGGCTCATCATTTGGGTGAGTGTCGGCAGTGAGAGACGCATCTTGAGCACCCTGAGTATCCTGAGCGTCTTGAGCAGCAGGGGATTCAGCAGACGGACCCGCTGAATTTTTTTCCAGGGCCGTCAATTGAGCGTCATCATGATTGGCGGGCTCTCCATCCTCGGTGGCATCAGGCTTGGACTCGACGGCAGAAGACATGGACGAGTTGTGGTGCTCAGATTTTACACCAGGCAAGTTGTCAGAGGAGGTGGTAAGACTCGTCGTTGTGTTAGTAGCAGCAACAACAGAAGAGTCCTTGTGGCCGTTGTGGAGGGTGTCTGGCGAATGAGTGTGCGGCGTGTCTTTGTCGTCCTGATTGGTGGGAGGCGTCGGTGGGGCCCTGGACCCGCCGTCCGGGGAGCGACGGACCAAGGAAGAAGAATCAGCAGGGGCAGCAGCAGCAGGCGATGTGCTCGTAGTAGAGACGGCAGCCTGTTGAGACTCTTTTGATTCATCTTGAAGTTGTTTGCTGGGATCCGTAGATTGATCTCCAGATTGATCCTTCTTGGGACTGGTGGTAGACGGGTTGTTGGTATTGTCGTCACCATTGGCGTTGGAAGCCTCAGGCCCAGCCTCAGGCCCAGCATCAGCATCAGTCGTAGTGGTAGCCTTCTTAACATCCAATACATGGCGGGACGCATTTTGAAGAGGCGATGATGCGGAAGGATGAGAAATGCTTCCATTTCTTGAACCGCTCTTTGATGATGAGCTGGGTGAAGCGGATGTCCAGTTGCCAACCTGGATGGTGTCGTGGATCTCCTCGTCAGAGTCGCGACGTTGATCATCATCACCATCAACGCCATCAAAATAATCAGGTTTTGACGTTTCGGTCAGACGGCGTGCAGGATTGCGTCTCCTACCACTGGGAGTATCCATTCCCAGAGATGCACCGCGTACCTTGGTAGAATGCGAGTCATCGGGTGAGTCCTGGAGACCATCTTCCTGCCTGCGCCTCTTCTGGCGCGCTCCCAAAGTCGACGAAGGGACAGTGACTTCGTCATCAATCAACTCAGTAGCGTAGTTCACGCGAGTCCGACGGCGAAGACTGTGACCACCTTTTGTCGGGCCATCGTCGCCGTCGGGACCATCGGCAGCCATGTCATCAGACATCTTTGACATCTGGCGCGTGAGGTTAGAATCGTGACGTGGTTCAGGCGTAGACATTTTGAGCTCGTAGTTGCTGCTTGCCTTGGAAGCACGACGGGCCTGAGGAGGACCAGAGACGGCGCCCTGTGATGACTGACTCCAAGAGTGAGCCTTCAGAACAGGGCTGGCGGTAGAATGCCGAAGCAGAGAAGAGTCTTGAGCAGACGGGGGTGGCGAGGCAGAATTGGCATGAGACGGGCGACGAATCGACGACCGCCGCGATGAGCGATCCATCATGTGCCAGAGGTATCAGTTGCAGGGGCAGATACTATTATGCCGCTGCAGGGTGTGTGTGAGGGAAAGTGAAGTGAGAGTGAGGCTTGCTTCTTTTGCGGGTGTGTGTGTGTGATGTAGTTGTCGTAGGAGTAGTAGCAATAAGCGGTTTTGCGTGTGACGCTGGCCGACCACTGATTTGGGGGAAGGTTGAAAGGTGGCTAGCGGGTAAGAGCGCTAAAGCCAAGTGTAAGAGAGCAGGGGGGTGTCTAATAAGACAGAGAGAACAGCCTTTTTGCACGCAAATGAACCGAAGCGGTGCCACGGGGAGGAGGGACACACGACGTCTGTTAAAGACAAGAGGGGATAGAGATGAGAATGAAGAGATGAGCAGAAGAAGAATGAGCTCTGCGTCCCTGTAATCAGAGGCGTCGGAGCAGTGACGTGGATGCTGAACCCAAGGTGAGAATTTTGTGCTGCACGCTATATGTGAGGGCGTGTCATGCGTTCAGAAATTTGACAGCAAGTCTCTTGCAGTGACAGTGATCACTTTCCAAGGGCAACAACAAGAGAAACAACATAAACAGTGTTCTGGTATACTTTGGAGTATTTAATCCAGAAAACTAGACAGGTAAAGAGAGGTTTGATGAGGATGTGGTGCGTGACGCTGCTGATATGAGGGAAGGGG
>FYEV01001566.1:2821-98534 GCA_900188565.1 Geosmithia flava
GGGGGGGGGGACCTTGGAGGCACTGGGGTCCAGCCTCGGGTGTGTCAGTGGAAGAGCTACTCCGTACAGCTGTAACTGTAACTGTACTCGTAGAGTATTAACTGTTTCCAAGCAACAACCACGCCACCAACAACTCACTGTACAGAACAGTCAAGTCAAAACGCATCGAATTTGAACTCGTTCATTTGCCCGGTATCGAAACGAAGAGAATATCAACCGACGGGGTCCACTTGACTTTTTTCTTTCTTCTTTCACACTCGACGAGACGCGCGTGACAATATTTCCCTTTTCCCCCTTTGCGAAAAAAAATACGACACGACACGGCAGCGAACAAGAACAGAACTGAACACGAACAAACAAGAACAAGAATAAAGAACAAACGAAAATAAAGAACAAACAAGAACAACAAGAATAAAGATAAAAAAACGAGAATAAAAGAAACAAGATCAAAACGACACAATGGTTCTCCTACGCACAGCAGCAAACCGAGCATGGAGTCGAGCTCCAATGCAGAAGCTGTCGCAGCAGCCTATGCGCGCCGGCGTAGCAGCGAGGGCTTTCACCACCACACGAAGCACATTGTACAGCCAACAGCAGCAGCAGACACCAGATAATCATGTCAAGATTGTCGAGGTGGGACCTAGGGATGGTCTGCAGAATGAAAAGACTACGATCCCCCTCGCTACCAAGGTCGAGCTGATTGAGAGGTTGGCTCGGACGGGGTTGAGTACCATTGAGGCTGGGTCTTTTGTCTCGCCGAAATGGGTTCCTCAGGTACGTGTGGTGCTCGCTTGACTACAGCTTGAATCTACACAAGTGTAGAGGATATGGACTTATAAGACTGACCTGACATGCAGATGTCCAACTCAAACGACATCCTTCAACACATTGTTCAAAACAAGATATCCTCACCATCTCCCGTATCATACTCCTTCCTAGCACCCAACCTCCGAGGACTAGAGGACGCGGCCGGGATCCTCAAGGCCAACCCGGGCAAGTACTCCACGCAGCTCGAGCCCGGAAGCATCACCGACAACAAGCCGGGCGTGGAGATGGCCGTCTTCGCCGCGGCGACGGAGAGCTTCTCGCAGCGCAACCTCAACTGCGACATCCAGACGTCTCTCGACCGGTTCAGGGGCGTGATCCAGGAGGCCAAGGGGCTGGGCCTGCGCGTGCGGGCGTACATCTCGGTGGTCCTGGGCTGCCCCTTTGAGGGGTACGACGTGGACCCGCACCGCGTGGCCGAGATCGCGGCCGGGCTCCTCGAGTCCGGGGCGGACGAGGTGTCCCTCGGCGACACGACGGGCATGGGCACCGCCCCCCGCACGGGCATGCTGCTCAGGTGCCTGTCCGCCGCGGGCATCAGGAACGAGGACATGGCCATGCACTTCCACGACACGTACGGCCAGTCGCTGGTCAACACGGCCGTGGCGCTGGAGCACGGCGTGCGCACCTTTGACAGCGCCGTCGCCGGCCTGGGCGGGTGCCCCTACAGCCCTGGCGCCACGGGCAACGTGGCTACGGAGAATATGGTGTACTTTATGGAGACGCTGGGTATGAGCACCGGCGTCGACCTCGATGCCGTGGCCGACATTGGCCAGTGGATCTCTGCTGAGCTCGGCAGGGAGAATGCTAGTACCGTCGGCAAGGCCGTGCTGGGTGCCAGAGCTAGGGGTGCTGCGGAGGCTACTCAGGGGAACTGATCTCTGTCTATTCTGTATCTATTTGCCATGTTGTATTATTATATAGCACTACCTTCTTAGTAGTAGTTTTGTATCATTTCCATATCTCTTTCTGCAAAACGTATACAGCATGCTGCCTTGGTAAGTAGTGCTATCAGTACTCTACTAAAGTGACCGAGTCATGTGATGTCAGTACTTTGGTAGGAGTACTGGTACCCACCAAAAACCTAGATTGTTAGCTACCTCCCAGCCAGTCAGACGACGGGGTTTCTGCAAGAGGGTCCCCCTCCTACCTGGACACACTCCACCACCCACCATCATACTACACTCGAAAGCACAGCTCAGCCTCCTGGGACCGATCCAACCTCATTCGTCGTCTCGTCCAGCTTGTCCCCGAACTTCCCCAACGCTGCGAAACCGCCTTCGTCATTCCCACTACGCCCCCCTCGTGGTCTTGGGTTTTCCTTTTTTCTTTTCTTTTTTGTGTGTTGCAGCATTAGCCTTAGGGTCTTTTGTCTGTCCTCCCTATACTTCGACAAGTCGTGGCCCCATTCCCTCCCGACTGTTCTTGAACGTCTCTTCCGTCATCCACCGCAAATCCCGCTTTCGCAGAAAACCCACCGCCGCAATGAGTGATCCGTACTCCATTGTGCCGAGGATCAAGTACAATACCGTCGGCGGTATTAACGGTCCTCTGGTTGTTCTCGACAATGTACGGACTTTCTTTTCTTTTCCGGATAATAAAATGGGGGGAGGATAATGGGGGGAGGGATGATGGAATGATGGATGTTTGGGTTGGCTGACTTTGCGCTCTTAGGTCAAATTCCCCAAGTACAACGAGATCGTGACGCTCACCCTGCCTGATGGCACGGAGCGATCCGGTCAGGTCCTCGAGGCCAGAGGTACGACTTTTCTCTTCCTTTCGATACGACGATGGAATACGGGACGATGGATGTGGTGGTGGTGATGGTAAACTGACAACTATGCGATAGGTGATCGCGCTGTCGTCCAGGTCTTTGAGGGAACGTCTGGTATCGATGTCAAGAAGGTGAGCTACCCACACTGGGATTCGTCTTGGGGTGGGATCGCCACGACTAACTTCCGTCTAGACCAAAGTCGAATTCACCGGCCACAGCTTGAAGATTGGCGTCTCCGAGGACATGATGGGTCGCATCTTTGACGGTTCGGGTCGTGCCATTGACAAGGGCCCTGCTGTCCTGGCTGAGGACTACCTCGACATTAACGGTTCTCCCATCAACCCTTACTCTCGTGTATGTTACTTCACCATTCCCTTCTCGTTCGCTGTCTCAAAGGAAGGACAAGGACAAAGAGTCGCACTGACATGTTGTCCCCCCCCCCGAAATAGGAATACCCCGAGGAAATGATCTCGACCGGTATCTCGGCCATTGACACGATGAACTCGATTGCCCGTGGTCAGAAGATTCCCATCTTCTCGGCCGCCGGTCTCCCCCACAACGAGATTGCCGCCCAGATCTGTCGACAGGCTGGTCTGGTCCAGAAGCAGGGCATCACCAACAAGGGTACCCACGACGGACACGAGGACAACTTCTCCATTGTCTTTGGTGCCATGGGTGTCAACCTCGAGACTGCTCGCTTCTTCACCCGTGACTTTGAGGAGAACGGCTCCCTGGAGCGTACCACCCTCTTCCTCAACCTTGCCAACGACCCTACGTTAGTCCCCTTCCCCGCATTCCCAAGGCCTACCCTCTCTTTTTTTTTTTTTCAAGTTGACACACTAACTAACTGGCATCCCCCAAAATACAGTATCGAGCGTATCATCACTCCCCGTCTCGCCCTTACGACCGCCGAGTACTACGCCTACCAGCTCGAGAAGCACGTCCTGGTCATTCTTACCGATCTTTCGGCCTACTGCGATGCCCTCCGTGAGGTGTCGGCCGCGCGCGAGGAGGTGCCCGGTCGCCGTGGATACCCCGGTTACATGTACACGGATTTGTCGACGATTTACGAGCGCGCTGGGCGTGTGACGGGCCGCAACGGATCCATCACGCAGGTCCCCATCCTGACGATGCCCAACAACGACATCACGCACCCGATCCCCGATCTGACGGGCTACATCACCGAGGGCCAGATCTTTGTGGACCAGGCCATGCACAACCGCGGCATCTACCCGCCGATCAACGTGCTGCCGTCGCTGTCGCGTCTGATGAAGTCGGCCATCGGCGAGGGCATGACGCGCCGCGACCACGGCGACGTGTCCAACCAGCTGTACGCCAAGTACGCCATCGGTCGTGACGCGGCGGCCATGAAGGCCGTCGTCGGTGAGGAGGCGCTGTCGAGCGAGGACAAGCTGTCCCTCGAGTTCCTGGAGAAGTTTGAGCGCCAGTTCATCGCCCAGGGCGCCTACGAGTCGAGGAGCATCTACGAGTCCCTCGACCTCGCCTGGAGCCTCCTCCGCATCTACCCCAAGGAGCTCCTCAACCGTATCCCCGGCAAGGTGCTCAACGAGTACTACCAGCGTGCGCACAAGGATGCCAAGGCCAAGGGTAAGGCCAGGGCTGACGTCGAGGCCGCCAACAAGAAGCAGGCTGATGAGAACCTCATTGATGCGTAAGGGAGTTTTTTTGTAAGGAGGAGAAGAAGGAGGAGTGGAGAAATTGACATGGCATGGTGTACAAGAGTGTTTGTTGATGACGATTTCTCGTGGGGGGGGTTTTCCTCTTTTTTTTTTTTTTGTATCTTGTTTTTTTCAAATTGCCTCGCTTCATTCAGATAGTCAAAGCATGTGTGTTGTATAATTTGTGTGTCTTGGTTAAACCTGACATGGAAGTGTTGATGTGTTGGGCCTTGGTATTAAGCCTCTGAGAGAAATGGTGTTGGTTGTGATCATGTAGGTTGATATGCGCACCAATGCGGGGAACACTGAAGTTGTTTAGTCTCAATGGCATCATCGTCTTAGTTTTTTTTTTTTATCGAATGAGAGGTTCGACGGCTAAGACGGTATGAGGGAGGAGGAGTCTGGAAGGATTCAATTCATGCTTTGACTTGGGCTTGGACTTGGACTTGGACTTGGACTTGGACTTGTTGGCTCGGGAGTCGGGTCAAAGTACCGGGTACGGGTACGGGGTAGCACATTGCCAAGGCAGCTGACGGGCAGGTGGTCTACCGTCTACGGGCTGGCTTACGGATATACGAGGTACTATTCGGCATGTTTTTCATTGTCTACCGACCCTCCTCCCCCTCTTTCTGATGATGCCAAGGTGACTTGGATGGGATTATACGTCATGGGAACTGGGATTGAGATGTCTGGAAGTTGCGCTTTCATCTGTATTGTTGTACTAGTAGTGAGGGTATAAGTGTACGGACTCTAAGATTCCATTGAGAGTATTATGAATTTAGAAAGCATAGCATGAGTGAGTATAATACTGGTAAACAACTTCCTATTACATACCTGTACTCCGTACACAGAATACAAACATCTAGGACGGTAGGACCAGACGGTAAAGGAAACCCCGCGGGGGAAGAAACAAGGTCGTTGATTGGAGGGGTTACTATACACACACACACACACACAGAAAAAGTGCGGAGTAGTAGTATTACTCCATGTCTTCTCTCGTAAGATCCCTTCCCACCCCTGTTGGTTCTGCAGAGTAAATTAGAAGACCATTCGGGTAGGAATCAGATGATGGAGAAGAAAAAAGAGCACGACATTGAAACTTTGTTTTCCTTTTCTAACCATTGGCTTTTCCTCTTTCCCCTCATCCCTCCCCCAGAACTGAAAGCGGAATGGCGTTAAACTCCCTCCCCATACGTAGTTGACAGTAATATGTCGTCGGCCCGGACACGCCGTCCCAACCAAGGTCATGATCGTCGGTGCCACGGGGTCCAGAGTGAATGGGTTATGACGGTAGCGGGAGATGAGAGACACATGCGGGTTGTCTTGTTCCGGTGTCCTCTCCAAGGAAGTAGTAGTAAACAGTAAGACAGAGAGGGTACTCTGTTAAAAGTACTGATGCATATAAGAGCATTTTCCCCAACCGCTGATCCTTTTGTTTCTCTCTCTCTCTCTTTCTCATTCCAATTGATTTCTTCACAATTGTTTCATACATAAACAAGTGAAGTTGTTTCTCTCTCTCTCTCTCTCTCTCCAGGGAAGAAGAACTGAAAGGATTGGAAAGAAAGAAAAAGAAAGACACAATGCAGCTGAGAAACAGTCTTGCGACCTTGGCGACGACAGTATTGGCCCTGTCGTCGCACGTCGCCGCCACCACACCCAAGCCAGACAAGGATGGCAAGTTCTGGATCTCGAGCGACGTCCTGAAGCTCGGCTTCGTCGAGTACGGCGCCTCCATCTCAGACCTGCAGATCTCGGACAAGAACGGCATCAAGCGGGACATCGTGGCAGGCTGGGACAACGCGACGTACTACACCCTGGACGAGGCGCACCCGACCTTTGGCGCCGTGCCCGGCCGCTACGCCAACCGCATCAAGAACAGCACCTTTGAGATTGACGGCAAGCACTACAACGTCTCTGCCAACGAGAACGACGGCAAGGACACCCTCCACGGCGGCACGGACGGGTGGAGCTGGCGCAACTTCACGACCGTGGCGCACACTGCCTCCTCGGTCACCTTCTCCATCGTCGACCCCGACGGCAAGGAGGGCTTCCCCGGACAGGTCATCTCGTACGTGACGTACACGGTCAACGGGTCGGACTGGGACATCTCCATCGTCGCCCTGTCGACGACCAAGAAGTCGCCCATCATGCTCACCAGCCACACGTATTGGAACCTCGACGGCTTCGCCAACAACGACACCGACACCGCCCTCAACCACACCCTGCACATGCCCTACAGCCGTCGCCGCGTCGCAGTGGACGGAATCCTCATCCCCACGGGCGACATTGTCGACAACGAGAAGGGCTCCGTCAACGACTTCTGGAGCGAGCCCAAGCAGCTGGGCGCCTCTCTGGGAGACAAGGACATCCAGGGCAACTGCGGCACCAACTGCTCCGGATACGACAACTGCTGGACCGTCGATCGCGAGGACGAGGACGTCGTCGGTGACGCCTGGCTCGACCAGGATGAGGAGCCCGTCGTGTCTGTTCACTCCGACTTTTCCGGTATCGGCATCGACGTCTACACTGATCAGGCGGCTCTGCAGATGTACGCGTGCAACGGCATGGACGGCACCATCGCCCTCAAGAAGGACCAGGGATTCCACGGCGATGACGCAAAGTTCCCCCGCACTATCCCCCAGTACGGATGCCTTGTTCTCGAGGTCCAGGATTACATTGATGGTATCAATAACCCGCAGTGGGGACGGCTGGACAAGCAGATCTGGGGACCTGCTGATGGTCCTTATACTCTGCGTGCAAAGTATCACTTTACCGTTGACAAGTGATTTTCTTTTTCTATTCTTCTTCTTCTGCCTCTTCGTTTTTCAATAGTCTAGTGCTGCTTTAGTATGTGGTATTAGTTACTAGTTAGCAACGATATACAAACTTGTTTGTTTAAAAAAGTCATAATGTCGTGCAGTAGCAGTGATGTCTGCGCCTTGTAAGTGTACATGTAAGAGTACAGTAAAAGTGAGCAGGGGCAAAAAAAAAGTTTAGTGTCCTAATATGGTAGGGGAAAAAAGATGGTGGGGCAGTCTCTCTCAAACTTCACCCCACCATCGACTCATCCCACCAAGATTTCATATCGACGTTTTTTTTGAGAAGAGAAGAGGAAGAGGAAGAATAAAACGACACGCAAAGATATTGTTTGTGTTCTCTAGTAAAAACAAAAATGGAGGAGGATCGTGCTCAGACTGATCTGGGCATCGCCGCCGACATCGAAGAGGCTCAGAACTTTTCGCAATCAACCAGCGACTCACAGATACCACCTCCGCCACCTCCGGCTCAGACAGAAGAAGAACAAGGGACATCCCAGTCTTCGTCAGCACAGCCGTCGTCGGCGACAAAGAGTCCCGGAGATGAAGTCAAGCAGCCAAAGAAGAGGTTCGTCGGACGGAGAGCCGCAACCGAGGCAGCTGCCGCCACGGCAGCGACGGGGGATAATTTGAGCGACAGTCGTGCTATTCAACGTAAGTTTATACTGGCCTCATGAAACAACACACACATACACATATGACAGACACGGAGATAGAGAGAGAGAGAGAGAAAAAGGCTGACCAATACATATACAGGTGCCAAGCCACGCAGACCTCCCCGTCTGTTGAACCAGGTTCCCAAAGAGATCCTCGAGGACCCAGCCCTCAAGGAAGCCATGTCTCTCCTCCCGTCCAACTACAGCTTTGAGATCCCCAAGACGATCCACCGGATCAAGACGGCGGGCGCGACCAAGGTAGCCCTCCAGATGCCCGAGGGACTCCTGCTGTTCGCGACGACCATCTCAGATATCCTGACGCAGTTCTGCCCTGGCGTGGAGACGCTCATCATGGGAGACGTGACGTACGGCGCGTGCTGCATAGACGACTACACGGCCCGAGCGCTGGGGTGCGACCTGCTGGTGCACTACGCGCACAGCTGCCTGATCCCCGTGGACGTGACCAAGATCAAGACGCTGTACGTCTTCGTGGACATCAGCATCGACACGTCGCACCTGGTGGCGTCCCTGGAGCGCAACTTCGCCTCCGGCAAGACCATCGCCGTCGTGGGGACCATCCAGTTCAACGCCACGATCCACGGTGTCCGGTCGACGCTCGAGCGCGCGGGATTCAGCGTCATGGTGCCCCAGATCGCCCCGCTGAGCAAGGGTGAGATCCTGGGGTGCACCTCCCCCCGCTTCGACGAGGACTCCCCCGTCGACCTGATCCTGTACCTCGGCGACGGCCGCTTCCACCTCGAGAGCATCATGATCCACAACCCCAGCACCCCGGCCTACCGCTACGACCCTTACTCGCGCAAGCTCACCCGCGAGACGTACGAGCACGACGAGATGCGCGACCTGCGCTCCGACGCCATCACCACGGCCAAGCGCGCCAAGAAATGGGGCCTCATCCTCGGCTCGCTGGGCCGACAGGGCAACCCGCATACCATGGGCCTCATCGAGCAGCGCCTCCGAGACAGGGGCATTCCCTTTGTCAACCTGCTCCTCAGTGAGATCTTCCCCGGCAAGCTGGCCCTCATGAGCGATGTAGAGTGCTGGGTCCAGGTCGCTTGTCCGCGGCTGAGTATCGACTGGGGATATGCTTTCCCTAGGCCGCTGCTCACGCCTTACGAGGCGCTGGTTGCTCTTGAGGTCAGGGATGGTTGGGGTCAGAGCGCTTATCCTATGGATTACTATGGGAAGGATGGGCTGGGAAGGACGAAGCCTATTGAGGGGTCGGCGTAAGGGTATATATATTTTTTTTATGAATTGACGTTGGACATGCACACACGCCTCTTGGATTATATTATATGACGTCCATCACGTAAGTTTGACTGAATGTCCAGGCGCAGAAGCCACCACCCCTCTAAGCCATCTCTTCTGCCTGTACAGCTTGGTTTCCATGTCCACCCCTGGACGCTGAGCGCCTCTGTATTGTGGTTCGGGGTGTTGGCCCGTTTGGTCGGCAGTCTCCGTGTGGACGATACTTCCGAGACTCAATCTGCTTCATTCGGTGCAAATGTACTCGGGCTCGGCGGGATGCTCAAGTAAGTGGGCTCTCTGCTAGACCAGCCGTGAACAGCGTCGTCGTGATTGCCTGGCGCCAATGTCCCGTCCCGTGGTTGATGATATTGGTTCTTGTTTCTTTTCTTCCATCTGACCCCCCTCAAGCGGGAGCATGCTCCGTGCCCACGGGCTCGGGTCTCCCCGCAAACAGCAGCTTGTACTTGACAATCTCGACGACCTCGAGGTCCTGCTCCTGCCCTGGCTCGGCATCACCCTCGGAGACCTGCCTACGACGCACAATGGCCAGAGCCTTGGGAAGCTTCTTGACCTCGCCCGTCAGACGCTGGTGCTGCCCGACGTACATGTAGACGCGCTTCATCCAGGCCGACCCACCGATGACGGAGTCTGGGTCGTACAGGGGGAAGTCGAGCCGGCCGAAGCTGAATGTGTCGTCCTGGAGGGCCTCGCCTTCGGCGTTGCGGGGCAGGTTGATGGTGCCTTGGAGGTCGAGGATGGCGAGGCCGGAGGGTGTCTGGAGAAGCTGTGGGAGGGGGCTGGGTTGGGCCCTGTCCTTCTTTGGGGGGTGGAGTTTGACAGAGGACATTGTGTTTGTTCTTTCTCCTTTTTTTCTTCTTCTTCTTCTTCTCGTGCTGTTCAATAATAGGAATGGATGATGTTGTATTTGCTTGTTGGTTGTCAAAGTTGGACGTCTTTCTCTACATCTACGCTGCTACGCTACGTTACGCGACGACACGCGACAGTGACGATGTACGTATCTTGTGGCGCGGGTGAATATGTGGCTGATGATGAGTAGTGGGGCTTGAGGCTGGCAGCAAAAAAAAAAAAAAAAAAAAAGCGGCACAAACTGATTTGCTCCCACCGCCTTGGGGACTGCAGGTTTTCCACAAATCATCCTGATTGGTTCAAAGAACACAAAAACCCAGCCCCACTCCTTTCAACTGACCAGCCCTAGTGGCACACATTTTCTCCATTTCTCCCAAATTTTCCAAGCACTCCATTTCTCTCCCCCCATCAGCAAAAAATCCAACTTCACACCTGCCGGGTCAAGACAACTTGCACCAACACACACTGGCAAGATGAAGGTACGAAAAAAATGAAGAATCCCCACGAACAACGCATCCTATCGCCATCAATTGTTTCTCTTTTCTCTACGACGGCACATGCAATTCTCAGCAAGACGATGATTTTCTCTTTTTCTTGGTCTTGAATTGTCATCGCCGCTCGCAGGGACGAGAACACACTGATGAGCAACGATGCAATCAAACCGAATGCATGTCGACTAACATACTTCTCTCTCTTCTATAGTTGAACGTTTCCTACCCTGCCAATGGCAGCCAGAAGCTCTTCGAGATCGAGGATGAGCGCAAGCTCGCTGTCTTCATGGACAAGCGCGTACGTTTTGAATCCTACCTTCCACCCCCACCCGTCTCGAACAAGGACAACCCGAGAAAAGGGAGGGAGGAACACAGAGCAAAAGGAACAAGAGAAGGCTGACAGATTTTGGAAAATATAGATGGGCCAGGAGGTCCCCGGCGACTCCGTTGGCGACGAGTTCAAGGGCTACGTCTTCCGCATCACCGGTGGAAACGACAAGCAGGGTTTCCCCATGAAGCAGGGTGTCATGGCCCCCGGCCGTGTCAAGCTCCTGCTCTCCGACGGCCACTCGTGCTACCGCCCCCGCCGCGCCGGTGAGCGCAAGCGCAAGTCTGTCCACGGCTGCATCGTCGGCATGGACATGTCCGTGCTCGCTCTCTCCGTCGTCAAGAAGGGCGACGAGGAGATCCCCGGCCTGACCGACACCGTCCAGCCCAAGCGCCTCGGTCCCAAGCGCGCCACCAAGATCCGCAAGTTCTTCGGCCTCACCAAGGATGACGATGTATGTCTTTCCCCGATGCCATACTCGATCATCGCCTGCCCGAGGCCTCTGCTTCTGCAGGCCGGGTAGAGTGTGAGAGGAAATTCCCCGTTTTTCTTTTTCGCAACCTCACCGACTTTTTTTTCCCCTTCATTTTCAATTTTCTGGTCTGTGTTTTCTTTTTCTTCTTCTTCCCCATCTTCTGGATATACAAGAAAGTTCTTGTATGCATCCTTCTTGCATCCTTTCAAATGGCCAAAAGTCCAAGCTTTTGTATTTGTCAAAGGGTGAAGAAACAAAGAAGAGGGAAGAAGAAGAGAAGGAAACAAGAACATGAGATAAAAAGAAGAAGAAGGAAAGCGTGCGAGGGTGTGATGAAGGAAAATGGGGTGGCGATAATGATAACCAAACATAAACTGTCAGACAACTAACCTTCGTACTTTTCTTCTCTTCACTAGGTCCGCAAGTACGTCATCCGCCGCGAGATCCAGCCCAAGGGTGAGGGCAAGACCCCCTACACCAAGGCTCCCAAGATCCAGCGTCTTGTCACCCCCCAGCGTCTCCAGCACAAGCGTCACCGCGCTGCCCTCAAGCGCCGCCAGGCTGAGAAGGTCAAGGACGAGGCCGTACGTTTTTTTCCCCTTCCTTTTCCTCTCTCTCTTTCCCCCCCTTTCCATTCCCTGATGTACAATGCACTAACACACATCCCAGAACGAGTACGCTCAGGTCCTCGCCAAGCGCGTTTCCGAGGCCAAGGCCAACAAGGCCGACGCCCGCAAGCGCCGTGCCAGCTCCATGCGCAAGTAAACAGCTTCTTTTTCTTAATCATCATGTTATAATGACGTTATTTTCACGCATATAAAAAATGGAGATTTGGAAGAGGGGGTAAGATATCCTGTGTGGTGAGGGAAAAAAAGGGTACTAAAAAAGAAATAAAATGATTAAAAAATCCTTCCCAGCAACAAGCAAACAACACTTTTTTTTTTTTTTTTTGGTCAAAGGAGTTTTTTTTGTTCTTTAACAAGCAACAAGGGCGGGAAAAGAAATTCAATTATGACAAAATACTTCTTTTGGGCGGGGAGTTTCTTTTGACCTTTTGTTTTACTACCGCGATGATTCAAGAATACAACACAAGAAACAAAACACAAGAAAAAAAAAATGCCCATTTTGATACAATTCAAAGAAAGAGAACAATACCCCTTTGTGATGTACTCTACCTTGGTGGTTTTGTTTCTTTCATTGTTCAACTTTGGTCTGTGTTTGTGGTTTGTATTTGTAGTAAGAGTCTTCTTGTTCTTGATGTGAATTCCTTTCATCTTGATCTCATCCCGCCCCGGTTCTTCGTAGTAGCAGTAGCACTTGTCCATATACTTGATGACTCTTGCTCGTGTCGTATTCTTATGCCACCACCTTCTTGCGTGGTGTTGTCCTTGCTTGCATCCTCCGCAACTACTTTACTCTCATACTCTGGACTCCATCCTGCACTCCGTCTTAATTCTCCCCAGTGCCTAAGAAACATAGTGTACTTCCATCGAGGCCAGTGCAACCGCCTTGTAACATGCACATCTACAGTATCAAAGTGAGAACAGACATTGTATAAAACATCACACACCACAAGTCAAATCCCCAGGTAAAAAGTGAAATCATCAATCTCGTCTATTTGATCATCACACCACGGAATTATGCTACAAAAGTCATCAACCCTCTTCATACATGTTTCCCATAGGGAAAGGGCCGTACCAATTCTCCATCCTTCCCTCCTTTTCGTCCATGTCTCTGCGCCCCAAGGTCGGACCTGCACTTCCTCCCTATTTTGCGAGCGGAACAAAAGACCCAAGGAGAGGAGGAAAAAAGAGGTGATCAACACCCTCTCCCATCTCTCTCAAAAGCAAAAAAAAAAAAAAAAACCCTCTGATCCTCCCATTCTCCGTTTTTTTTCTCTTTGGTCTCATCATCTCCCATGTCGTAACAATGGGGATATCCGTTTCCTCCTTCCACTTCCATCTAATACCTCTCTCCTCATACTATCTATTATTGAATCCCCCTTTCCATGTTCATCATGTCGGGGAAAGAGGAAAAAACAGTTTAAGCGAAACCAAAGTACTCGCTTCCGGCTGTGATGGCCTTGAATATTCTTGAGCGCAAAACTTCGTAGCTCTCGTATTCAGGAAGATCGAGTTCTATAAGTTAGGGTGTGTTAGTCATGTATACCTTTGAAAGAAAAGAATAGAGAGTAAAGAGAAGGGGGAGGAAAACTCACGGTTGAAACACGTGTGTGAAGTGGGAAGTCGATCCGTGCTACTATAATCACGGTGAATGTTGAACCTGTTGATTCCATTCATTCCCTCGAGCTCCTTGAATCCGTTGAGAGGGACCTTGCTCGTTCCCGTGACAAACTGCACCAGCTTGGCACGCTCCTCCTTGTCAAAGGACCTGACTGCACGCCAGAACCACTGGATCTGCGGCGATGACGGGTTGTAGTTGTGGTACTCCGTGTTGCTCTTCCAGTCGTCAATGTCGATGTCGGGCAGACCCGAGATGAGGAGCTCAAGCTCTTGCTCGTTGAAGATGGAGATGAGGTGCTCCGGGATGATGTCGTGGAAGCCTAGTAGTAAGAAGATGTCAGTAGGTTGTTTTGATATTTAAACCATGGATGAGAAAATGGAGAACATACCCTTCAGGAAGTGCTCCATCTGGTCCTTGACCGAGGACAGGAGACGGTGCTCCACCACGAGACGGACATAGTCGTGCTTGTTCTCATCGGTGACGGGGATATCGCGACCGTTGGGGACGAGGTCCACGACGTTGGTGACGCCAAACTCGTCGTCCTCGACGGAGAAGGTCTCGGTGATGATGTCGGTAATGTCATTCTCCAGCATCCAGCACAGCGACTTGTAGTAGTCTGGGTCGAACGACTCCATGTCCTTGACCGACACCGACTTGCCCAGGATGCGCTTGTAGACGGCGCGGCTGAAGAAGCAGTCGAGCAGGCGGCCCTCGTACAGGGCCTTACCGATGATGCGGCCGATGAACTTGAAGAACATGAGGTGCTCGTCGTTGATTCCGCTGAGCTTGTTGGGGTGAAACGTCGTCTGGTCCGACGACACGGGGATGAAGAGGGCGTAGTTGGGGTCGAACATCTGGCGGGCGAGCACCTGGAACCACTCGCGCGTGACACCGCCGGCGTCAACGCCCTCCTCGCCGTGGAAGCGGATGTTGAGCTTGCCAAACTTCATCTCGTCGCCGTTCTTGAAGTAGAGCGACCGGAACGAGTCGTGGAACACCTGGTCGCGGCGCACGGACAGGTTGAGCGACGGGTGGGCCGGGCGGCCATGCTGGGGCTGGCCAGTCCTCGAGTGCACACTCCTGTTGAAGTAGTTGCGCTTGTTGTCGAACTCGAGCACCTTGGGGTTCTTAACCAGCAGGGCAAACGTCCCCGACATGAGCTTGGGGTTGTGGCGGACGAGCTCGTTCAGGATGCGGCGGTGCTCCTCGGTGAAGCTGAAGAAGAGGTTGGCCGTCCGCGACTCGGCAGGCGGGCTCGACATGACCATGTCCTTTTCGGCGGGCGCACTCTCCGGCGGCTGGTCCTCGATCGTCGTGTTCTTGCACACCACCATGAGCGACTCAATAAGCGGCAAAAGGATGGTGGCCACGTTCATCATGTTCTCCCTCTCGTGGATCGCAGCCAGGCAGTTGCCCAGCTTCTCCCACATGGAAGAGAATGTCGAGTTGTGGTACAGCGACGACAGGAGGTCGCGCTTCTCGCCGTCCGAGCTTTCTGCCTCAGCCTGCGACTGCTTCTTCTTCTTGCCGTCGAACAGATGGTCGAGGGCAGTGAGCACACGTAGGAGCTTGTTCTGCTCGGAGGCACCGGGAGAGAACTTGCCCAAGGCGAGACCCTGGATCTCGGTGCCCGAGGACGCCTTCTCGATGTGGGGGAGCAGATCGTCGAGGTCGTTGACAATGTTCTTGCTGAGCAGGCGAGCCTGGTTGACAAGCTCCTGGCCAAAGACAGCCTTGGCTCCGGGCACCGTCGACAGGTTCTTGATCGTCGAGATGGTGTTCTGGAACGTCTTGGAGCTGCACTCGCGGGCCACAAAGATGCGGACCACCAGCGTCAGGTTCTGCGGCGGGATGTAGGGAGGCTGGAGTAGGCGGGCCTTCCTCTGGGACTCTTCGGCCTCGTCCTTCTTGGACTCCTCGTCCTTGTTGGCAGTGGAGTCGTTGTTGTCATTGTTCTCCGGCTCTGCTTCCTGTCCAGCTCCTGCGGCGGCGGCGGCGGCTGCTCCCGATTCAGGGGTTTCTTGAGTAGTAGCAGCACTCGCATCAGGAGCAGCAGCAGCAGTGGTGGTGGCGGCAGAAGCAGAGGCACCATCCTCCTGCTCTCCCGCGTTGGCAGACTCGTCTTCTCCTCCATCAACCTTCTTCTTCTTCTTCTGTTCCGCCTCCTTGCGGCGGCGTTCCAGGGCTTGAAGCGGCAGCGTGACGCGGTTGAGAAGGTCTGCCAGGTGCGTCATGACGACGGAGCTCTCCATGATGATCTCGCGGTCTAGTAGCGTGAGGAGCGAGTTGATGGCGAACCTGTGGGCCTTGGAGTCCTTGAAATCCTTGTCCTTACCCTTGCCCTTCCGGCTCAAGGTTCTCTTAAGGTTGGCGGCGACGGCCTCGTGCTCGGTCAGGAACAGCCACGGGACGTGGGGGTTCTTGAGACAAAGGTCGACGAGGAGGTCGAGGCACTGGTGGACAATGAGCAGCGGCGACGTCTCCGAATTTGTCTGGGTGGAGGCAGTTGCGTTGAAGGCCGTCAGGGTTCTCTTGAGGCTCTGGGGCGTCCGAGGATCCGTCTCCTTCTCCTTGCTGCGTCGGGCCTTGAGCGAGAGCTGGCTGAAGCTGCGGTCCACGGCACCCATGTCCGTGCTGCCCTCCTGCAGGATCTGCAGAATGGTGCTGATCACCTCCAGACGGTTCTGGCGGTTCTCGCACACGTCGGCAAACACGCTGAACAGGTAGCTGCGGATGGAACCGTGCTGTGCGATGAACATGAGCCGCACGAGCGTTGCCACGCCGGCCTTGTCCAGCATCTGCACGACGGCCCGGCGCTGGACCTTGGTCTCGCCAGTGACAGGCGGGGGCGGATGCAGAGCAGACCTGACAGGTCGCGGGGGGCCGCGGCCGGCGATGATCGGGCGGGGGTCGCTGTTGTCGCGCTGGAGCCTTCGTGCCTGCTCGGCCATCTCCGGTGGTAGCTGGTCCATGATCTCATCACCCTGCTCCATCAGAACTTGCTCGCGGAGCTCAGGCGGGAAGGTCAGCAGAATGCTGGCCGTGTCCATGTCGCTCTGGATGACCTCGCGCCCTCCGGTTGACACAGCAGCGCGAGCAGTCGTATGGTCGCGTCGGCGCTGCTCCTGGGCCTCCTGCTGTTCAATCTCTCGGCGCAGCTGGGGCGGGAGGGCCTCGAGGAACTCCTGGAAGGCGGCCGGTGTCTCGCCGGTGGTGGCCTCCTCGCGTGCCTGCGAGCGGCGTGCCGATACGGCCTGGGCAACAACCTCCTCCCTGAACTCCTCGGGCAGAGCAGCCAGGTAGTCGGGGTCGATGCCGAGGTCGGTGACGTCGATCTCTTGGTCTCCAATCGTCGCCATGACCCTGGGCTGCGAGGGACCAGAATTGTCGGCACCTTCTTGTGGAGGCGTGGTCTCGACGCCTTCCATTGCACCGGCTTGAGCCGAGGTGTCCTGGTTGGACTCCTGAACGTTGCCTGCGGCGGCGGCCTCGGCAGCGGCGAGCTCGGCAGCTTGGCGTGCCTCCTCTTCGGCCTTCTCCTTGGCCTCGCGCTCTTGGCGCTCCTTCTCGAGCTGGATCTTGCGTTCCTCCTCCTCCTTCTCCTTGCGCTGGATCTCGGCACGGCGTTGGATCTCAGCCTGCTCCTCGGCGGCCTTCCTCTCCCTCTCCATGGCAGCAGGGGTCAGGTTGGCGTGGATGATGAAGCTGAGCTTGAGAGCCTCGCTGGTCACGGAGCTGCCAAAGAGCATCTTGGCCTCTTCGTCGTAGCGCTCCATGGTGCTCTGGACAGGGAAGAAGACGGCCTGGTTGGGCTCCTGAGACGCCGTCTCTCGGCGATGGTCGTGCCTCGATCCGCGGGTCATCCAGTCCCTAGCATCACGGGAGCCTCCGGGGCCTGAGATGTGGAGGTGGAAGGCATGGCCATCACGGCCCATGACAGGCAGGATGTCCATGAGCTCCCCAAGGAATCCCATGGGGCCCTCCATGCCTCGGCGACCGCCTCCAGCAAGGAACTCGTCGGGAATCCGGAGTCCGATAGCGGGCGGGTGTCCGATGCGGGCCTGACCATCCTGTCCCTGGTCTTCGCGGCGCAGAAGCGGGTTAGCACCATCTTCAGCGGCAGGCTGCGGCAGTGCACCGCGAGCGTGACGGAAGTAGCTGCGGAAGTCGCCAAGGGGATCGCCGTGAGGTGCGCCGTGAGGTGCGCCGACAACAAAGCCAGGCGGGAACGGGCTGCGGTTGTCCATGCCTCCAAGACCCCGACGCCTGTGGTGAGCGTGGTGGTCGAGTAGCACAAGACGGTTGCGGTCTCCGTCGGGGTTGAGGCCGTCCCAGCCAAGCCCAGGCATAGCGGGAGGGGGCTGGTCGTAGAGGGGATCCTCGGCTTCGTCGTCAATCAGGTACTCTTCCTCTTCGGCCAGATCCTCGTCATCCTCGTCATCATCATCGTCATCCAGTCCATCGTCGGGGTAGTGCTCGTCCATCAGGTCGGGATCGTACTCGTCACCCTGCATGAGAGCGCGAGTCATGGTGTTGAGGATCCCGGCCGCCGGAGGCATGCCCTGGATATGGGCTTCGTCGGCTTCCTGTGCCTCGGCTTCATAGTCGAGCTCCTCCTCCTCGAGGTCTTCGTCATCATCGTCCCCGCTCGCGCTCTCCCAGTGCGGGTCACCGTCGTCCTCGATGGGGTCACCGTCCTCGTTGACGATCTCGAGACGATCTTCAGCGTACTCCATTTCGGCAGAGTCGATGTCGTCGTCGTCGTCATCGTCATCGTCATCATCGCTGTCGTCCTCGTCGTCGTCCTCGTCGTCTTCGTCGTCATCATCGTCGTCCATGACAACCTCGACAACGCCGGGCTCGCCGTGGACGCCTTCGATTTCGCCCATCTCGCTGTCTTCACTGACGTTGTCCTGTTCGTCTTCGGACATGCCCTCTTCGTCGTAGTCCATCTCGTCATCATACTCGTCGCCGTACATCTCCTCGCCCTCCTCATCCTCTTCGTCGCTCTCGTCGTCTTCACCACGAGGCTCCAGCATACCCAAGGATGAGTTGCGGTAAAGATCGGGCGTCTCCTCGCGCTGGTCGTCCATGTCGTCGGACAGCGATGAGGTAGAGCCAATGTCATCATCGACTGCGTCCGCGGGAGCAGATGGCAGCAGGTCGGTGTGGCTGAGCTCCTTGGCTGTGTCGGTCAAGATGCGGAGAACGCGGAGGATGTACTTGATTGCGCGCTTGACACCGGGGTAGTTGAGGTTGATCTCGGCGATGGAAAGGGTGAGCTTGTCGAGGAAGCCCTTCTCGTACATCAGGCGGCGTAGCTGCGCCTGGGAGCGGGTTTGGTTGCCGTCAGAGCTCCTCGTGTGAGACCCGTGATCCCTGTCCCGGTCGCCGACCATGTGGTTCATGAGCTCTGCCAGGGACTGCATACGAGAGTAGCGCGCCTCCAGGGGGTCGTCGGACGTGGGGGCCCGCTCGTAAGCCTTCAGGATGGTATCGAGGACAAACTTGCGCACGAATTGCAGATCCGCCTCCTCGTCATCATATGCGAACTTGGGAGCAGTGCGGTCGAGGGGCCGCTCCTTTGTCTTGGAAACCAGGGCAACAAGCACCTTGCGAGTGTGCGACGATGTTGCTGCCTTCTTCTTGGCGGGAATGGTATCGTTGGTGCCACTGAGGTTTCCTTGGCAGAGGAGGTCGTAGATGAGGTAGTTGAGCACGCTGGAGCGGGGCTTCACAGGCGTGTTGGACGACAGTGGCGGGGCGCTGCGCTTAAAGTTGATGAACTCCACCTTGGTCCTGTTGTAGCTCTGGAGAAGCTCGGCGAGACAGTTGAGGATGAAGCATCGGTAGACAAAGATGGGGTGCTCTTCGGACTTAAAGACAGGCTTCGAGGGTTTCTTGTCTGCACCATCCGCCTCGGACGATTCAGCAGCGGCACCCTGGTCCTCAGCGTTGGCATCGGCCGAAGGCGGCTCCTTGTCCTCGACTTCGCGGTAGTTGACCAGCTCGGAAAGGAGGAAGTGGACAACGCCGTCGGGGTTCTCTACAGAAGGGCGTTTCAGGTCTGACTGGGTCTTTCCAGCGTCCGCCATACTCTTGTCCGTGGGCTCGGTCGAGGGCTTAACATCAGAGCCTGCAGGAGCATTCTTGTCCTCTTCTGTCTCTGCTGCAGGCTCGCTCTTTGTCTCGCCCACGTTGGCCTTGAGGGCAACATAGGCCGGCTTCGAAGGCTCTCCTTGGCCGGGACTCCACTTGGGGATCTCCATCATCTCATTCGTTATCTCGACGAAGAGATCGGGGGAGCGGATGGCCAGAGGCGTCGTGTGGCGCAGGTAGGTTGCGAGGTCCGGCTGAGATCGGCTGCTGCGGGACATGCTGAGATACTCGGTCTTGATCTCGGAGCGCATGACCTGTCTGAGAATATCCTCATCCTCAACAATGTGGCGCAGGATAGTGATGATGTAGGACGTCGTCCTACCCTGCCTCAGTCGGTCGGGACCAGAGCCGGCAAGCTGCTTGGCCATAAGAAACAGGCGTTGGAGGTTCTTCTTGTCTCCGACGTGCTTGGCCAGGGCCCTGCTGCGGGTGAGCATGACAATGATGCGGAGGACAGACGTGGCAAGGACGTCCTCCTTGCCGATGCGGGGGAGGAGCTCGAGTACAAGATCTAGGAGGCGCTGGCGCTGGTCTTGGGCGACCAGGGGCGTGGGCATGTTGATGATAGGTTGCGCCGCGTTCTCCTCCAGGGTCTTTGGCGCCTTCCACTGGGCGGCAACTGGACGCTCGTCGTGGCGCAGGATCAGCTCCAGCACGAGGAGGATGTAAGGGATCCACGGGGGCATCTCGTCGCCCGCAGTTGGCGAGGGGACCTTCACAAAATCGACATACTCCTCAACCTTCTCCCGGAGCGTGTCCAGGTTCTGCTGGAAGAAGCCGTCGTCCTGGAGCAGCAGAGCGAGGAGGTGAGCGTAGGAGGCGATGCACTTGCCATTCTCCTTCTTGTCCTCCTCCTGAAGAGCGAGGGAGGAGAGGGCAAATGTCAGCGTGGAGCAGACGTCGTCCTGCATCTCCTGATTCTGCTGCTTGATCACCATGGCGTTGATGAGATCAGACACCTCCATGGCCGTAGCGGGGTGGGTGCGAATAACATCCAGGCATCGGTCAATGAGGTCCTTGCGAAGCTCGGCGCGTTGCTGGTCGAGATCAGCCCGTGTAGCTACAAACTCGAGCTTGGGCTCGTTCGCATCGGCGGCCGCGGGTTGGGCTGCGTCTGCCGCGGAGTCCTGGCTCGGCTCGTTGCCGGCGGCGGCCGGCTCGCCGCTGTTCTCCTGGGAAGCAGCCTGCGAAAACCGGTTCACGATTTCGGCAAAATTGTCGCCGGACACGGGATCGGAGTCATCCAGGGACATGCGGTCTGCCTCAGACGAGCCCGTAGCGTTTGACGAGGCGCGACCGGGTCTGTTGGCGCGCCGGTCTGCGCCTACCGGAGTATACGCATCTTCTGACGGGATCGGGTTCCTTGGCCTGGCAAACCCTTGGCTGTGAGCTCGACAGTAGTCTCGAGCGGCGTGAGGGTTTCCATTGGCTCTAAACACTGCCTCATGGCCCAAGTCTTCTCCAAAGTCGGTGACAAGCTCCTCGACAAGCTGCTCGACCTCGGGGCGGGCCGAGGCCCAGTTGAACCTCGCATCAGTGTACTTGAGCAGGAAGAACGGTTTCTGTAACAGTAGTGATATAAAGGTCAGCCATCTGGAATGAGCTATTTTCATACATCTCTACAATCAACGGAGATGGAGGGGGGAGAAGGTCTACCTTGTCTTTGGGTGTGGATGTAGGCTCTTGATCGGCCAGGGCAATCTGCTTCAGGATGTCTATCAGGCGCTTCACCGTCTGGTCGGGGACCTTTTCGACGACGGAAGAGTTCCACAAGTCCTTGATGAACGGCAGAATGGTCGCACGGATGTCCACCACGAACTGCATGTAGACATGGGACATGGTGGCGTTCCGATCAGTGTGACGTTGCAGGCTCACGGTACTGCTGGCGTCGGCGATGTATTTGCCGTTGGCCAGGATGGAACAGAGGTCCAGAACCTTCTTCAGCCCGAAGGCCGCGACCTTGGGCTTCGACGACTCTTCTGGGGCGCCATTTGCCTGCTGGATATTCTGGGAGAAGACCTTGATCATAGAGCCCAGCACATCTAGCCCGCCCAGCTCCTTGAAGGCCAGGAGGACAGGCAGGATGAGCTGAGAGGACGCCCGGTCGGAATGTCTCGGGGGGACTACATATAAGGAACGGCGTTAGCAACATGCATCGCGGAGAAGTGAACAGGGATTGCATAAACTATGCGTTGTGGTTATGAACTTACGGTTCTCGACCAGCATCTCGTGCAGCGTGTGGAGCATGATGATCCAGTAGTGGAAGTCCTTGGACGTCGGCTCGGGGCTGGCCACAGAAGGCCGCAGGTGATCGAGGACGGCGTTGACCAGGGCTTGGGCGAGCTCGATCTGGCGAGGTCGCGGGTACAGGTCGCCCTGGTATGTCGGCTCACGTCGAGGAAGCAGAGCCTTGCCGACAGCCTGGAAGAGGGGGAAGGTTGTCGGGATCATGGGATGCAGGAGGCTGCGGAATATTTCGTAATTCTTGAAGCGCGGGCTCGACTGCTCCTGGCTCGAGAGACTCGACGGCCCAGAATCCTCGGTGGCGGCCTCGCCGCTCGTGCTCGCAGCCGGGTCGCCAATGACTTCGGCAAGGGCGCGGCTGGCTTCGGGTTCGATGGCCTCGTCCTGGGGCGCGCCTTCGATGGGCGACTTGCGCCTCCCGGACCAGTTCGGGGGAACCATTGCCAGCTGGCCGGCCTCTTCAGCTAGGACACCCCGCAATAGAGGGCCAATAGTGTTGACGAGGCGGAGGAAGTGGTCGTACACGTTAATGGGGTAGAAGTTGAGGGTGTTGGACCTCGTCGAGCTGGGGAAGCACTCCGAGACAATCTTGACAAAGGTCTGGGCATTGAGGCATGCCTTCATCATCTTGGTGCCATTCTTGATGACTTGGTCCGCCTCGCCGTCTTCGGGTTGGGAGGACGACTCTGCTGTCAAGAAAGGGGCAAAGTAAGGCGGCACGGGCTCCGTCTTCAGGGCAATAGGCTGGACAGTATCAAGAGCAGCCTGGGTGCGGTTGAGCAGAGAAGGCAGAGCACGGACGGGCGAGTACTCTACAAGGGTGGCGATGACCTGGCCGAGAATCCTAGAGGCGAGAGATTCACCAAAGTTGGCAGCAAGGCTGGGAGACTCGCAGATATCGAGCAGCATCTCCACGCCACCGTTCTCAACAAAGTTAGACTTTAGGACCGTGTTGGACATGTAGGCGGTAAGGAAGCTGGCGAGAGCGAAGACATAGGGCGTGAAAGAGTTCTCCGGGGAGTCCTTGGTCTCGTCGCCCGGCTTGCGTGCATCCGCACTCGAAGGCCGCGAGGTCTCCGTCATGTCAACGTCTGCGTCTCCAGATGCTGCAGCAGCACCGGTCGCACCCTGCTGCGAGTCGTCGGCCTTCTCGAGGTTTCCGTCAGGCAGAACCGAATGCGTTGTCCCTTCCTTGTCCGTGACAAGTAGCCTGACACCCCATCCGTCGGTACGCGACTTCTCGATGCCGAGATAACGCACACGTGCAACCATGTCGAGGGCAGCGTTGGAGATGGATACGCGAAGAGCGGGGTGGTGGCGGGCCAGCTCGTCAAAGCTGCCTCCAACGTTGCTGGCGAGGTCAGTGTCGGACACCATGCAGCTGACGTGCTTGGAGCTCTCAAAGATCTCGAGGAAGCTGTCAAAGGCGCGGGAAGAAACGACGAGCTTCATTCCGGCGTTGTTGAGGCAGACCGAGTTAAGGACCTGGGGGACAACGTTGATGGCCTCGGACGAAGGCAAGATGCCCGAGGCCAAGGTGCCCCGGTCAAGCCGGCTGAGCATCTCCTCGGTCGGAGGGTGGGGGCGTGTGTCCTCTCCGACGTCAGCCATGATGGCGGACGAGTCAGGCGAGTCAGCATCTTCTGCCTGCTGCTGCTCCTCCTCCTCGTTGTCCTTCTGGGCCTGGGCCACCTCCGTAGACACGTCATGTGCAGTGACAGCCTCGAGGTAGGTCTTGATCATGCCAGACTCCATGATGACGGCGAAGCTGGTAGGGTCGTTGTTGATAAAGTCACCGAGGATGGTGACGCTGTTTGTCCAGTCGACGGAGCCGAACATGTCCTTGTCAGACATGACGTCCTTCAGGCTAGCTAGTAGGTCGGACTTGTCGGCCAGGTTTCGCAGAAGTCTATCAGTGTTGCCTCCATAGGTGTAGGAGTTAGACATAATGTGATGGATGAACCTAAGAAGCCATCGCAAAGTCTGCTGCTGATAGTAAGGGATCTTGTAGTCGACAGCATTGGACTGCAGATCAGGAGTGGTGCCACGGCCCTCCTCGGTCAGGCGGCGGGATTCCTTGACGGAGTCGACGACCAAGTCGGCAACGCAATCCAGTCCGTTGGCACTGAAGAAGGCTGTGAAGGCGTTCTGGTACGTCCAGATGAGCCCGTCGAGAAATCCAATGACCATGGAGTGGTGACGCTGAGCAATGTTTGAGCGGAGCTTGATCATCTCCACCAGAATCTCCATGAGGCCAGCTCCGACCATCTCGGAACCAGCACGGGTGTGCATGGAAAGGTACAGGGTCAGAGAGAAGAGACTGTCACGCCAGTCATCCTCGGCGGTCATCTTGGCCATCGTCTCCGTGTCGATATCGTCCCTCATCCCAGCGACAGCCTTGCGAATGACGTAGAGAAGTACTCCATGGCTGACGTTGGCATTGAGCGCGGAAAGGACATCCTGGCACCTTGCGTTGAAGTTGGCGACGGCCTCGAGAAGGGTCAGGGCTATCGTCTGCAGCCACAGCGGAGCACCGGCGGTGCCGTCTGTAGGCGGGCGGATAAGCTCGGCAAGCTGGTACACCAACTGGAAGCGACGGGTCTCGTCGGAGTCGTTGCGAAGCACCTTTTCAACAAAGTTGGATTCGCCATGGATGTAAGCCAGGTTGACAATGGCCAAAAGGCGGACGGCCAGAGCCCTCTGGCGGGTCTGCTGCGACTCCAGGATGGCCTTGGCAACGCGCAAGCGGTTGAAGGCCTCATACCTAGAGGCGGGTGGCAGATCGCTTGGGAAGCGAGACACAAGCTCCGATATGGAGGTCGAGTTGACGACCGAGTGCGGTAGATCAAAGGTCTTGTGGCCGGAGGCTGAGTTATCCTCGGCGGCGGCAGGAGTTCGGGGCACGGCCGGGGAGGACTCCTCACCGTGGGCCTGACGGGGCTTGGGCGTAGTGGTCGGGATAGCAGAGCTGGCAGTGTGGCTTCGGCGCAGAGGGGTAGGCGTGGAAGGCTGCGAAGAGCGGCCTGGTTCAGCACGGGGCTTCTGGTCGGCGGGGCTCTCTTCCGGGTAATATGTGATGCGAATGTCACCCCAACCAGACCACGACCTGTCCTCGGAGAGGGCCAAAGAGACGAGGTCGTTGGCGTGCACGGCACTGGGGCCCTTTGTGCCAGACTGGTGAGCACGGTCCTTGCCTTTGGAGGTAGAGGCCGGGGTCGCGGACGGGACAGTATCGCCAAGGCCTAGGATGGGCGTCTTGACAAATGGGTTCGCCAGCTGCTGGACCCGTTCGAGATCAATGTTGTAGTGGTTGGCTAGGAGTGCGGAGCTGATCTGCCTGGAGGTACTCCCCAGACGCCTAACCGAGGCTTGGTACCTCTGGGCGAGCTCAGAGCCGACCTCCAAGGTGGCGGTGAGAACGGACCAGCAGGTAGTGTGGAGCAAGTCGTTGAGGTGGCCGCTGCTGGCATAGATGCTCCGATTACCACAGCGCTCCAGCAGCATGTTGGTGAACTTGAGGACAGCCTCGACCAGGAGGCGGTCGCCCTCGGGGTGAATCTGAAAGTCGGCGGGCAGCTTCTCGCGCCAGTTGGGGTCGCCACCAAGATTTTCATCCTGGCTGTGCTCGGAGAGCAGCTCGGCTCCAAAGTCACGAAGCTGCGGGCCCTTGGATAGGTCGTATATCTTGCAGAATGTCTCGAGGATGGCGTCGAAGCGATTCAGAAGCGGGATCCAGTGGTACAGATCTCCGCGGCCAAACGGCCATCGCGAAGGAAACTCGGCTAGGCGGCCGGGCAAGAGAGGTAGGGGTGTCGTGCAAGCGGAATCGACGTAGTCCTTGAGCCAAGGAGACTGTTGAAGGAACCAGAGGGGTTAGCCAGGGAGCAAAAAGTCACGGGGAGAGAGGGGCATGGAAGGAAGGCGGCGTGCTCGCATGATGTCTGCGAGCGCGTGGCGGTTAGAGCTAGACTCACCAGTGTCTCCTTGTGCTTAGGCTGCATCGTCTTAGTTATTTTGCCCATTGTGGCGATCGAAGCGGCAAAGCCGCGGAGACCAAATGTGCAAGCTCCCCCTCCACTGCTATCGAGCTATCCCACGGGGAAGACAGCGTTGCTCTGGTTCGGGCGGAGTGCCCCGGTTGGACAGCTCCAGGCGCCCAAAGAAGCGGAGATTCCGGCGACGCGGCTATCGGGATCGTGAGAAGTGATTCTTCCCTGGTCGAAAAGGGCTGAATGGGCCTTTTTCGATGTAGATGATCGGTGAAGAAGAGAACGATGTTTCTCTCCGACGTGGCGAGGAAGAGAGAAGAAAAAATAGCAGCACAAGGTCGGTGACTGCGGGGTGATGTCGGATGTGGTTCTGGTGGAACGAAGGAGTGCAAAAAAAAAGCCACTCCAGCGACGCGATGTCCTTTTAACACACAAAACTGAAGTGTCAAAAAAAGATGCGTGAAGCTTGGATACGGAGACCAGAGACGAGTGCAGGTCGTCGAGGTCTAACGAGGTCCAGGTTGAAAGAGCGAAGCAGCAGCTTTAGGTAACAAAACAGTCGTCGTCGTCGATCGTGGTCGGGATCAGGTAATCTACCACACAAGCCTTGAAAAGAAACAAAGGCTAGAATGGTGAAAAGGTGACTGTAGGTGAGAAGGAGAAAAAAAAGTTTGCGAAAGAAAAAGACAAGGAAAAGAAGAGGAAATTGTGGTTTGGCGGAACAGAGTTGGTAAAAACTGGACGTGAACTATGAGGCTCGAAGTTTCTGGTTTCTACGTTGAATCGATGGGGTTGACAGACGCATGTGGGCCTGTTGCGTAATAGGTGTAATAGGCCTACAGCCCGTCCGTCGCCTGTGTCCCGCCGTAGGTACCGTATGTAACCAGTAGCCTGTGTCGGTCGCCTGTCCTTTGGCCTGCTTGGCCCTCCATGCGAGCCGACAGCCCGTCAAATGACAAATGGAAGCGTCAAGTCAAAAGCGTCAAAATCGAGACGGTGTGGTCTGTGCGCTACAGCAACATTCAATTCTTTCCATACTTTCTTTACTTTCTTTACTAGTAGTACTACGGGATCCTACCAGCCATAGATGGAGGGAGTGCTACTCTACTCTATTCTATTACCAGTAAAGCGGGAGTCACCTTTGATGATATTGACATCTCCATCGCATTCATTACCACCAGATGTCAAAACATATTGATTACTAGTTCCAGGTCTGCAATGAAACTGTTCGTCATCACTACCACCACCACCACCATCATCATCATCAAGTAATACCACTGCAGGTAGAGGAACCCTCGGGGCCCGTCACATACCGCCACGTACTGTCAGCCAACTGGCAACCGTTTTCAGTGGTTTACGGCTAAGATATGATGACTATACATCTCGGTCAGGGTCTCTCTCTCTCTCTCTCAGTGTTTGCCTACCATGTTTGTCTTCTTCTTCTTCTTCTTTCTTCCACCAGCCGATGATGGCATTACCTCATCAACGACGAGACACGGGGAAACACAATGATGAGAACCCCGCCTTGCTACCGCCATCAACCTTGTCCCGTATTCTCTATAAATACACTTCCGGTCCATGCTACATGTATTTCTGACTTCCAGCAGCTATTGCTCACTCCCCGTAAAAGCAATACGCCGCGACCTAGTATTACCTGTACTAGGTAGTCATCGACACTCGTATACCCGTATTGGTGGTGGGGGTAGCGATGCTCGCTCGCTCTACTGCGGGGTGATTGTTGCATTTTCACGTACCCTACAACAGCCAATCCGAAATTCCGTTTGCTTGTGTCAGATCCCTCATCATCACGTTTCTCCAGCTATACTTTTATTTTCCCGTATCATTTGCTTGTTACAATTTTTTTTCCCTACCGAACCACAACATAATTGTGAGGTACTACGGGTGATGTGCCGTCAATCAGAGGAGGTGTGGTGGTGAACAAGTCTGTTTGGACAACCTCCTTCCTGGTTCCACGATGTGAGAGGAGGACCTGCGATAGCTGCTGCATCGCACTCGTTTATGATCCAACCACAAAAATACGGTACACAAAAGCACTGCCCAATACTTCTCGTAGCCATTCCGATGAGAGAGCAGCTTGTTGGGGCGAACCCCTTCTGGCGGCTAGCCTGTCGCTTATCGGGACAGCATCACCACCATTCTGGCATTTGCCCCGTCCACAAGTTGAAACGCACATCTGGCTGAATATTACGAGTGGTATTGCAGGTAGTACTGCAGTAGACAAGTAGACATGGTCAGCGCTTGCTGATGAGGTGCGAAGCAATGCATTGCATGCAACATGCGCCTTGGCCCTTTGTTGAAAAAAAAAAGAGATTGTTTCATGCACACACGACCGACCCGAAAAACCGGACCCTTTCTCAACCTCTTGACTCTCACGCTCTGTAGCAGACTGTGGCCATGGCCCATAGTAGGAGAACATCAGCCACCAGCACGCCCGTGTTTCAGACAACAACAGTTCTCCATCTGTGTGTCTCTTTTGGCGAGTGTTTACTCCGAGTGTGTCTCTGATGAATGTCTCTCTGTCTCCTTACAAGGCCCGCCAAAGCCGATGCCATGAGGAGGTCGGAGTCGACAGGCAGCTGAGAGTTAGTCGCGAGGTGTCCAGCCACTGCACTGCAAGACTCAAGACACATGCAGACTGGCGAGATATGTCATCATAGGGCTACCTGTACTCCGTACTCGTAAAGAGGGCGCTCCCGCTGGTCGGTTTCTTTTTTTGTCGTCGGTGATCAAGTCTCAATGTCTGCAGGCAATACGAGTTCGATACGTATCGCGTGTGTGTGTGTGTGTGTGTGTGTGTGATGGTAGTTATTCGTGGTGATATATTAATACCATCAGGTAGGACAATAAATGTACCTGTACTATGCAATATCAATACGTTGCATTCCGTACAGACAGACAAAAGATGCGGCGTGGGGGATGCATTGTCAGTAGTAGGCGTAGGCGGGCAGTATTTAGTACTCGTAGTTAGTTGGTGACGATGATCAGCAAAGGCCAGAGAAGCAGCTGGATTCTCCACAAACAGGGGGCGAGACAAGGCACACAGCCACTAAAATCTGTACGAGCATCTGCTAAAAACTGCTAAACTCTTGCTAAAACTGTCCAGTAAAATACTCGTGCCAGGCACCTGCAGTAGGTAAGAAGACACTGCCCGAGTCGGCTCCATCCATCAAAGGGTCACGGCCACTCAACGAATGGACCGCTGTTAGAGACGATGGGCGCACTATGACGCCGCCCCCTGGAACTATGGATCCACGAAATACTCTGGGCGGTCTTTGAATACCCACTGGTATAACTCCGTACAGCGGTTCCAGGGAGAGAGAGAGGCCGCTACCGAGGATGCTAGAGACAACTAGATTAGAACCCCTAGCACCGTACGTAGCCAACAGTCATCCCCCCCCGGGTCAACCCCCACTGCGCTGCCGCCGGTCTGGGTCCAGGTCCCGTAGACGACACAGACCACGACACCAGTCTTTCCCATCTCCACGTGAGCCCTGCTTCCTCCCTGAAGCAGCATGCCGGTTGTTTGTTTCCTCTGACTCTTTTTGTCTTCTCCTTCTATTATTGCACGACATTGTCCTGTTTGAGCCTCTGTGGCTTTCCTCTTCTTCTCTACCTTCTTTCTTTCCCTTACACCGACCGGTTCAACGACAGATCTCAAAACTCCCACCACCCACCCCTGGCCTGTTTCCCTACTAGTAGAACCGAATAGGTGGATGGCAGCCAATTGAGAGGCCCGTCCGTCCCCTCGATAGCCCTTGACCGAACACCCGCGACCGACCTCAACTTCTTTCACATACGACAAAACCTTCACCATGTCGCAGTCTATCGACGAGCAGAGGCCTGCTTCTCCTCCTCCCCAGGAGAAGAGGAGCACTTCTCCTACGCCTAGCTCCCACTCTGGACGGGATACGGTATGTGCAAAGCTTCCGGAAGGCCAACAACCTTTCAACTCTTCCACCCCCTTCGAGATGCATGCAACCTGCTGCAGGCCTTGGTGCGCCAAGGTGTTGGCTCACACAGCATACTGAGAATGATGCAGGCTGCCGAACCAGACGCCTTCGAAGACGCCGTTGAGGACGGTCCCGCGAGGTCGCTCACCAAACGCTCCGTGTCTGCCTCGAAACCAGACCCCCCTTCCGAAGAAGAGCCCGCCGAGGACGACAAGAGTGACCAGCTGGACGGAGCTGCCGATGTCAAAACCGACGACAAACCGGAAGAGAAGGAAGACGAAAGCAAGAACAACAACAATAGCAACAACGAACACATAGACCTGGAAGAAGTCAAGACGACCGCTGACCAGGACGACAAGCCTGTGACGGATGACGAGGGCGGTGCAGACTCCCCGAACAAGTCATCCTTCTCCGCCAACAGACTTTCCAACACGTCAAATCTGGACAACGTCAACCTGACCGATGACGATGACACCAATGCTGTACCTGTGACAGCTGAAGGTAACGCCCGCCACCCCTTTAATACTCAGAACAAAGGGGGGGAGCACAGTCAAACTGACCACTCTCGTCACACAGAGCCCAAGAGCCCAGCCGCCGATGAGGCTCCGCCGGGCAAGACGCTGTCCCTTAACAGCATAGCCAGTGCCCTCCCGGCCATGCCATGGTCACCATCCGAATCCCCCGCACGCAGCCCGAACCCTTCCGTTACTGCTGTTGCGCCGCCCCCAGCCCAACCCGCTGCGTCGTCCGCGCCCCCGCCGCCCCCCAGCCGAAAACTCACGAGCCCCTTTTCCTGGCTGTCTCGATCGTCAAGCAAGGAAAAGGAAGCCGCCACGACGACTGCCACATCACGAAGAAATACAGCTAGCTCGGTAGCTACCCTGACTAGTAACCCCGAGACGGTGCTGAGCAGGTTGGACGAGGAAGGCGAGCCCAACAGGAGGGCCAGCCTGAAGGACAGGTTTAAGATGCTGCGTATGCGTGAGGAGGCCGGCATCACCACGGCGATAGGGGAGGAGGCGGTCAACGGTGACGGCGACTCGGGACGAGACGTCTCCTCCCAGGGTGAGGTTTCCAACGTCCCCGAACCCAACGACAGTCTACAGCCTGGGACCATGTCCGGCGTCAATGCTGGACCGTCGGACGCCGAAGTCGACTGGGACCTCTGGCAGTCGGTCGTGTACGAGGGCCCTGCCGCCGTGGCCCGTTCGAGCGCCGACGAGCTCAACAGGGCCATCGCTACGGGCATCCCGAGCGCCATCCGAGGAGTCATCTGGCAGGTGCTGGCGCAGAGCCGGAACGACGAGCTGGAGCTCACGTACCGGGAGCTGGTGGCGCGGGGCACCGAGAAGGACAAGTCGAGGAACAGCAACAGCACGACGAGCAGCGCCAACCTCAGCGTGCACGGCGTCGAAGGCGTGCCCTCGTCGGTGTCGTCGATCCACTCGGAGCAGTCCTCGCCGCAGGCCGAGAAGAGCCAGGAGGCCATGCTCAAGGCGCAGGCGGCCGCGTCGGCGGAGAGGAAGAAGAAGGAGAAGGAGGAGGCGGCGGCGCTGCAGAAGCTCGAGAAGGTCATCAGGCGGGACCTGGGTGCACGGACGAGCTTCTCAAAGTACGCTGCGTCGGCGGGACTGCAGGACGGGCTGTACGGCGTGTGCAAGGCGTTTGCCCTCTACGACGAGGGGGTCGGCTACGCGCAGGGCATGAACTTCCTCATCATGCCCCTCCTCTTCAACATGCCCGAGCAAGAGGCCTTCTGTCTCCTGGTGCGGCTGATGCAGCACTACGGGCTCCGCGACCTGTTCATCCAGGACATGCCGGGCCTGCACATGAACCTGTACCTGTTCGAGCGGCTTCTGGAGGACTTTGAGCCGGCGCTGTACTGCCACCTGCACCGACGGGGCATCTCGCCGCACCTGTACGCGACGCAGTGGTTCCTGACGCTCTTCTCGTACCGGTTCCCTCTGCAGCTGGTCCTCCGGATCTACGACCTGATCCTGTCCGAGGGTCTGTCGGCCATCCTCCGATTCGGCGTGGTGCTGATGCAAAAGAACGCGTCGACGCTGCTAGGCATGTCGGACATGCAGCAGCTGACGGCGTACCTGAAGGACAAGCTGTTCGACGTGTACATCGACAAGGACCCTAGCCAGGGCAGCCTGCTGGAGAGCGGCTTCTTCGGCTCTTCGAGCTCGAATATGGAGAAGGAGGTGTACCGGGCGGACCAGCTGATCCGCGACGCGTGCGACGTCAAGATCGCCCCCGAGACCCTCAAGGCCTACACGGCCGAGTGGGAGGAGAAGACGCGGCTGGAGAAGGAGCGCGAGACGGAGCTCTACGACCTGCGCAAGTCGAATCAGCACCTCACATCCAAGGTGCGCAACCTCGAGGAGCGCGTCGAGGTGTGCGACCGAGAGCAGGCCGCCCTGGCCACGGAGCTCGTCCACACCAAGGTGGAGAATGAGGAGCTGAAAGACGAGAATGAGAGCCTCAAGACTCAGGTCCACGAGTTGAAGGTCGTCATCGACAAGCAGCCTCAGGAGCTCGACGAGCAGTGGAAGCTCGAGAGGGACGACCTGCTCAAGCGTAATGTCAAGGTGCACGAGGAGAATCAGGAGCTCGAGAAGACGTTGCAGGATCTAGAGGATCAGTTGGTCCAGACCAAGATGCGATATGCAGAGGTGAGTTTTTTTCGTCCCTTCTCCTTTTTTTTCTTCTCTTTCTTATATTCTGTCCTTTCGTTCCCTCCCTTTCGTTCCCTTTGCTTCTTTTCTTTCAACTACCATTTTACCCGGACCAATTGACTAACACCCGCAACCACTAGATCAATTCCTCTCACGAGACCCTCCTACGGAAATGGTCCGACCTCAAGCGACAGTTTGATTAAAGAAAACCTTCTCTCTCTCTCACGTTTACTTTACTCTCTCCCCTCCTCTCCCTTTTTGACTTTATTTGGCTATTTCCTCTCTCTCCTTGGCCCCCCCCCTTTGCAGATATATATAGTATTCGCATGTGTATATAAAGGCATTCCATGCAACTACTACTAGGGATTTGGGAGAAAGGAATGAGAAGGATGAGGAAGGGCGGGAAAGGGAAGAGAATATGAGAACACAGACATAAAAAAAAGATTAAATACACACTAAAAAAAAATAGAAGAAGAAAAAGAAAAAGAAACCGTGGCTTGTAAGATTTTTTTTATATTCAAAGGGAACTGTTAGAGATGGAGGATGAAACGAAAAAAGAAGGAGAAAGAAAATAAGGAAGAGGGAAGGGCATTGTGGATGATTATGATACAAAGAACAGGACATAAATACGAGCACATAATTCAATGTGAACTTGGCACTTGCAAAGAATTCATATTACTCCTATAGTATTTACTTGTTATCTTGGATGTACACATTTTAGTGTGACAGGTAGGTCTTGCGTTGATCCAGGTGTTTACTGCAGATCCAGGTGACGTCTGCTCGTGACGTTGTCAAACGGAACATGAAAGAGGAAGATGGAAGACGGTAGACAGGTATCACGGTGGTATCACAATGGTATACTCATAGTGTGAGAGCACACACACACACACACACACACACACACACACACACACGTAGAGGAAGTAACGTAGGTAATGATTTTTATTTCCCTATCCCTAATGGACCCGTTCCATGATGCTTGCGTAAATCTCTTGTCGATGGTGGCAGAAGACCCAAAAAGATTTGCCAAACACAACAAAAAAAAGAGAAGAGAGAAAATTCCTTGAACACCGTACCAAGGGACCAGCCAAATTTTGAACGCAGCGAGAACCTGGATCCCCCTTTTTTTTTCGTCCTTCACCTGCAACCCGGAAGTGCATTTCTGCCGTTCTCTTGCCCTTTTAGAGAGAGGGGGGGTTGGGGGAGGGTTGCAGGGACATCTTCATTTTCATCATCCCCTCGAGCAAGTAAACATGAGACACATATTCTTCATTAAAAAGAAACAACAACATAATGTTTTCAATTTGTTTTTTGTTTTTTTGAAATTGAGTTTTTATGTGTTATGGTAATTTTTGTTGGCGAGTAGTTTACTTGTGGAGCTTGCGCTGGTAGAAGGCGAGCTCCTCACCCTCGAGGACGTAACCGTCGCAGCGACCGGACTGGCCGGGGCGGCTGGAGACGACGGCGAGGAGGCGACCGGCCTCGAACTGCTTCTCGATGACGGCGTCGACCTTGCCCTGCTTGGCGAAGCGGGCGGCCTGCTTCTTCTCGACCGACTTGCTCTTGGACTCCTCCTCCTCCTCGGCCTTGCCCTCCTTGGCGGCCTGGGCGCGCTGGCGGCGACGGCCGATGGCCTGGCCGTAGTGGGCCTCGTACCACTGGCGGAAGGGGGCGGCGTCGACCTGGACGACGGCGCTCTTGGTCAGGGTGTTGGTGCGGACCAGCTCGTTGTTGGACGGGTGGTAGCTGACGCCGATGATACGGGTCTTGCGGGTGCAGCCCTCGGAGCCCCAGGCGAAGTTACCGGTCTCGAGGCGCAGGGCACGGTGCTTGGAGTTGCCTCCGCGGGTGCGGATCGTGTGGACGCGCTTGGCGCCGATACGGGTGTTGGCACCCTGGCGGCCAGCCTCGAAAACGCGCTTCTTCCCTGTTGACAGAGGTCAGAACGCATGCTTCCTTCAGATCTTCATAGCAAGATGAAAAACCGAGAAACCATACGGATTTTCGAGTTTTTGTTTTGTTTGGGGGATATACATGTGCTTTCACACATGCATATATATATGATATTGGTATTACGCACTGTAGTAGGCGCGCTTGGCACCGGAAGCGGAGCGCTTGTGACGGGAGTCGCGAGAGATACCCATGATTGCGAGTTCTGTAGTTCGGGGGAAGAAACGATAGACGTTAGTAAAGATGTCTTTCTTCTTTCTTGTGTATGTGTTGAAAGGAATAAGAGAGGGAAAATATCTTCAAATGTCCCACCGCTGCTGAACTGCAACTCGAGCAGAAGAGAAATCGTCGGCCAGCGGCAGGAACAAAAGAGATATCGACCGGAAAGAAAGAAACAGAGATGATGATGCTCGTTCGTATGACGCTGTGATATCTGTGTCTCTTGATCTTGGGCAAAGGTAGGGGGGTCGGACTCACCTGATGAAGAGGATGCTCACCAGGGCAATCTAATTGTCGGTTGTTGGGAGAAGATGAACTTTTTGGCCGAACCGGGTGTGGAGGTCGAGTTCGAATTGGAAGGACAAAAAATTGTGGTTGTGGGCTTGGGGGCTTCGCTAGCCCCGTGGGTACGTACCCTTAGTTTTTTTTTCTACTGTCAGGGCTTTCGTGTGTGCACACTTTTGTGACGGTCTCACGTGATCTGAGCCTAGAGTAGCCCCGCTTGAATAGCTCCTTAGTCATCAGAGCCGTCAGCCTTCAACTTGGTGCTGCTGTGGGGCTGCACGATTTATCAAGTCCACGGTCCACAGGTCAGGATGTGGATCTCGTCGGGTTTCCCACGTGCTTTGTACATGCAATGGATAAGAAGAGAAGAAGGAGTCATGCCGTTTAAATCCATCATTATACTTCCTGATAGGGTGATCGTAGTACTTTCTATCGTCCTATTTTTTTTTTTTTTTTTTTTGAATATCCGTCGAATATAATCAATACCACAGTGTTATGTGAGTACTGCTGCCATCCCGCTCCTACTCTTTCTCCAAGGCACACGCAGGGCCATTCTGGACGGGACCTCCGTCTCTTCCTCTCTGCCCATCTCTCGTCCTTCCTTTCGTCTCTTGCGCCCCCATCGTGTCCTAGGATAAAAGCACTGCTCCTACCAGTCCTGGCGTCGTGCACCCTCCAGCTATAAGTCAAGTAGCAATGTCTGGAGAGAATAACCCAACTCCTCCAGTTCGATCTGGAATGATGTGTGGAGCTGCGGTTCCCCATCACCCTCCTCCGACGTGACTGGACGCAGGTAGCGCAAGCCAGTCTCTTCATCCAAATCGCCAGAGTTGTACTCGTCTTCGACAAAGTTGTCGATACGAGGAAGGGGGAAGTGTCGGCCGCGTTTGGTGGCATGGCTGTCATTCCTGGCCCATTCACGCTTGAACTCGGATCGCGTAGGCCATTGAGCCATGATGTAGGGATTGTCCCGGTCCTTGTTAAAACTCGTCTCTTGCGCGAACAAGGGGGAGAGGAAATCGTCAAGTCGCCTGTTCCCCAGGAGGTGTGGCGTGGTATTGCTGGCGGTCCTGCCAGGGCCGTCGGTCCCATGCTTGCTACTGCTATTGCTACTACTACGACTACCAGCAGTCATAGCATGGACCTTATTGCGGAGCATTTGGGATTTCTGCTCAGCGTCCTGGACACGGCGAAAGGCCGTCAAGGCCGCCGGGTTGCGAGGGATGAATGGAGACTTATCAGCTCCCATGTGCCGCAGGTTCTGCGTAGTTTTGATGAAGGCGCTTCGGTCCTCGGCCTCTTGGCTGAGCCACTTCCTCGATTGTGACCACGAGTGGTGCTCAGGTGTCTCGTTGTTCGTCCCCACCGTCTGTTGTAGGTACCCGTCTTCCCTGAAGTCACCATTGCTCGTCGTCATCCTTTTCCAAGTTGCTGGCTCAGCCGGGGCATTCGCCGGGGGAGGCATTTCGTTGTCGTTGATACCCGGCCAGTTGACATGTTGTCGCGGGGGTGGATAGTGAGGAATATAGTGATAGCCTCCGGAAGCGATGTACCTGACGCCCGGGTACCATCGGTACCCATATCCCGGGGCCTGCAATGCTGAGATTGTGAATAGCTGACGGACGGTCCCCTGGTGGAAGGCAAACCGGACGGCAGCGGTGGTATGAGCCCGAAGTAGTCGATGAACACGCCGCCATTAGCTAAGAAGAAGTTGGGATCATATGGGCCCGGCGGCAGGGGGGCAAGAGGAAAGGAAAGGCGAGGTATGGAAACCATGGTGGCACATGTTGAGCCAGAAGAGCAGGCTGGCTGAAAACCCATGTAGCAATAAATGTGATTTGGCGCCGTTTCCTCGGGTGCGTACATGTAGGTTGGACATTGTACTCCAAACTGGGGAGACATCCAACGTTGCTCAAGCGGTAGGGTGCAGTGAGTCGGCGTGGCCATGAGCGACTTCACGTTTGTCCGTTTTACTAGATGTCGGCCGTAAGGCGGGTTAACAGTTTGGTCGGCGTCTGAACATCACCATCACATGCTCGTGGTGTTGAAGATGGCCCGATGAGTGGGTCCCTCTCTGGAAGCTGGCGAGCAGCTGGGGATCGGTCCCAGGAAGACGCAGTTTTTCATCGATATCTCGTCGTTATCTGGCAGACGTATACAATACCTGTAACTGTATTACCGTGGAGACGGGGATATGTGACCCGATCTTACCGAGCTCTCTCATTCCAGAGACATCTGACACATTTCCTTCAGCCTTGGCTGCTCAATGAGAGGCGTGAGAGGTGGAGAGCCATGGTCACCACGGTACACGGTCACAATGCAAGGGATCGTGGAAGTACTATTAGTAGTATTGGAATTGCCACGAAACAAGGAAGGCTTCGAAGCGGAATGTGCGTATGTGCAAACAAGAGCATGGATTCACTGCACAATATGGCAAGGATAGAAAAAGAGCTGTACCAGTAGTCTTGTACGCGTAGCAAAGACCCTCAGGAAAAGGGAGCAGGAGCCAATAGCGTCATCACTCTCCAGAGACAATGCCCCCCACATTTCCCTCCCTTGTTTCCCTTGTGAATTTGACCAAATCTTGGTGGTCCTGGACAGCCAGCTGTTAGCTCGCCCGCTATTACTACCTGGACGTCGTAATAACCTGCGATACCCTTCCACTCTACTATTAGCACTAGGTAGCTAGAGCTTCTCTTCTTCTCTCCTCCATCATACACTTTGCATTCAACACATCACAGCTTTGACAAACTCGCCATGGCTCCCCTCACCACTCTCAAGCTGGCCAGCAGGTGTACGTATCATATCCCATCTCTCTCCTTCTCTCTCCCCACTGCATAGTCCATGCCTACCTAATTGCTTACATTTCCCCTCCATGCAGCTCCCAAGAAGCCCATCAAGAAGCTCCCGCCCACCATCCAGCTCTCGCCCGACACCAACGTCGAAGATGTCAAGAAGCAGGTTGCCAGGGCCATCAACCTTGGAGATCACAACCGTATCGGCCTGTTTGACCCGTCTACTAAGAAGACACTCAAGGACCGCAAGGCCCTGATCGCCAACTTGAACATTGACGAAGTTCTGGTCAAGGACCTCGGTGAGATTCTCTCCCTCCCAACTGTTTCCCTACCATGATGGCTGACTATTTTCTCTCCTCATGTGCAGGCCCCCAGATCTCTTGGAAGACCGTCTTCCTCATCGAGTACTTTGGTCCCATCCTGATCCACGCCGCCGTCCTCGCCGTCCGCCCATACATCTACAAGGGATCTCCGGCCTCGACGGACCTGTCCCAGACGCAGTGGTTGGCCTTTGGCATGATTGTGCTGCACTTTGTCAAGCGCGAGCTTGAGACCATGTTTGTCCACAAGTTCTCGGCCAGCACCATGCCCTTCTTCAACGTCTTCAAGAACAGCTTCTTCTACTGGGCCTTCTCCGGTCTCATCTGCGCCTACTGCCTGTACAGCCCTACGTCGCTGGCCGCCAAGGCCCAGCAGCCCTCCATCGACGCCGTCGGCACCCTCATCTACCTGTTTGGCGAGATTGGCAACGCCCGCGTGCACTACTACCTGTCGACGCTCCGCTCCGCCGGTGGCACCGAGCGCAAGATCCCCGTCGGACACGGCTTCGGACTCGTCACCTGCCCCAACTACATGTTTGAGGTCCTCTCCTGGGTGGGCATCATTGTCGCCAGCCGCGACTGGTCTGTCATCCTTTTCATCGCCATCGGTACCGCTCAGATGGCTACCTGGGCCAAGGGCAAGGAGCGTGCCTACCGCAAGGAGTTTGGCGACAGCTACAAGAAGAAGCGCTTCACTATGCTCCCTGGGCTGTTCTAAATCGGGATCAAAGACTCGCATGCTTTTTAAGCATCAACCCACTTACAGCTCAACAAAAAGAACGAAAGGCAGGGAATGCAAAGGGGGTTTAAGTACTTTGCAAAGGAGGGGAAGGGGAGTACAAAAAATAAGGATCAAGGGAATCAAAGGAATAACATTGCTGTGAATAGAATATTAATATCAAGATAATGAGAAGGAAATGCATACATATGTCCTGTGCACCTTGTATGTCCCGTGTATGTGCAAATCACTTAACCAAACATTCTCCCATACTCTTCGAAACCAGTTCACGACGACGCAGTACTGGCACTTGACTCCCCATGCAAGCTCCGACTAGCATCCGACCAAGTCTTGTCAACGTCATCGCCCGTCTTGTCACCAACAACCTCCTTTCCCTTGCTGTCTCCATCTCCACTTGCACCATCATCATCACCTGTCATGGCGACATCCCCATCTCCAGCCTCGGCATCAAGTCTCCCACACTCACTGCAGCTGCAAACACTCCCACTGCCGACACTGCTCCCCGAATCGCTTCCCTCCCCATTCGCCCTCCGCACCGTATCCTCGATGACGAGAAACTCCCTCTCCAGTACCTCCGCCCAGTTCTGCACGTGCCCGACCTCCTTGAGGCTCCTGGCCGCCGAGTCAGCCTCCTTGGCCAGCTTCTCCCTCTGCTTCTGGAGACCGAGCGTGGCGGCGACGACGTCGCGCTCCTGCTTATCCAGGGCCCGCGTGTTGTCGTGCAGTATCGTGGCGCGCGACTGCAGCTCCCTGTCTACCATGTTGCCTAGGGATGCTACTACTGCTGTGCGAGCGGATGATATCTGCCGTTGGGTCTCGGGAGATGGGATGGTGGGGTGGATGTGGTTGCTGCTGTTGCCGGTGGTGCTACCACCGATGTTGTTGTTAGAGGAGGAAGCTCCTGTTGATGATGGAGGTGTGGTGGTGGTATCATCGCGATGAGCTTGAGCTGTTGTCGTTGTTGGTGGTGCTGCTGATGGCGAAGAGGTTGGCCATGATGAAGACATTTTGGGGAGGTGTTTGATTCTAGCAGATTTAAATAGTAAAGACGGTAGATTGATGACAGTAAAATGATGATGTAGATGGATCGTTTGAGATACAAGTCATCTATGCGCTGCTGCGCAGATGATAATGTGGGTGGGTAATATGCATGTCCTGGACCCCTCTCTCTTGCATCCTGGGGGGGGGGGGGCATCAATCAATGCATCTGACCTTGGAACATTCTGTAGATGATTACAGGTTCAAAGGCTGAATCAAAGACGATAAAATTCACTGGTATAAAACGTTGATATAATACTAAATTACATACAAACCCCATCATCAAGAACAAAGTCATCAAAACCCATTTGTTTGTATTCCTTTCCTTTCCTTTCCTATCATAGTATCCCTCCAACATCATCATCCTTATACCCTCCCTCCCCGCATCTTTCAATGAATGAATGAATGTACAAAGTATAAGAAAGAACAAAACCCCTCATCAAAATAAATAATACCCGACAATATAACAGATAGTAAAAAAGAAAAACGCCAATGCTATGCAAGAAAAATATAAACCAAACGAGCATAAGCGTTTTTGTGTTGTTGCATATGTTTGTGACTTGCCCCAATAAGCCCCCAACGTAAGAAATATAATATTCAAGAGAAAACGAGGATGGAAAAAAAGATCAACTTCTATTTCCTCATTCTCTCTCTTTAAAACGCCGCTGGTGGTTGTTGTTGCTGTTGCTGCTGCTGTTGCCTCCCATTATTGCTTCGAGGCAACATGGTTGTAGGACTCATAGGTGGAGGTGGTATGCCCCCGATCGTGGCAGGGATGGTAGCTGCGACGCTGGTGCTGCTGCTGTTGATGCTACCAATATTAATGGTGCCGCCGTCAGATGAGAGCGACGACACAGACGACAGCGATGACAGGTTCGAGTGGCCCTTGCGTGGCATGCCCGGTCTTCCCATAGATATGCCCGGGTTGGCCATCAGGGCGTCTGCGCGGTCAAACACGTTGCCGTGGAAGGCTGCCGCGAAGAGCGACCCGTTCTGCTGTTGAGGCTGCGGCAGTTGCTGCGGCGTCTTGGGCACGGTGGCTTGCATGGCCGCTCCTAGCGCTGCGCTCTGCGGTGTGATCTGCGAGGGGGACATGGGCATCGTCATGGTTGCTGACCCGCCCAGTGGTGGCGGTAGAGGCAGGCCGTTGATGCTGCCACCGTTGTTGTTATTGGTGCCGCTCAGCGGTCGAGGGCCGGATGTGTGGACTAGGTGGTTCCAGGGCGACTGGACAATGGCGGCGCTCGTCTCCTTGATCGTCTTCTGGATCGGCTTCAGGCGCGCGCGCGTGTCAGGCGGCAGGGGGATGGTGTTGATGACGGACCATATGCGGTAGGCCATGTTGGTCCAGGAGACGATAAAGTTGCTGCACAGGTTCCAGAATCCCGGCTGGGACCGCAGCCCCGGCTCCTTCAGCTTGATGTGCGACAGCCGGCTGCGCATCACCTCGGTCTGCTGGATCGTGTTGTTACACATGGAGATGAGGGCCTTGTATTCCTGCACCACGCCGTTGGGCGCCCCCCTGGACGCCGCATTTCGTAGCCGGCCCGACAGCTGCACGTTGAAGTTGGGTAGTGTGCGCAGTACAATGTCTGCTGATTTCTGGAGCGACAAGAAGATCTTGTCGAACTGGGCGTCCTCCTCGGACGTCTCGGACGACGCGTCGCGGCTCATTGCCGACGCAAACGACTCGCCAGAACGAGGTGTGGCCGACGCCGTCATCGGATCGGGCTGCATGCCGCCGGGGTACAGCGGTGCTGGCACGGGGACATTGGTGGACACCCGGAGATTCGCCGGGTTGTGTACCATGGTCCCATTGCGACTCCTCGTCATACCCGGCCTGATGGCCGTCTTGGGCGTCGGCAGCACCTCTCGCGTCTGCGGCCTCACCGTGTACCCTGCCTCGTTGAACGGGTCTGCATCCGAGGACGGCCGCATGGCGGGCTCTGGGCCGCTGGCAGGCTCAGTAGTCGACATGGTCACGCGGAGTTCCATGATGCTGTTGTAGATGAGCATGAGGAGCGTTCGAATGTACCGAGGGTCTCCATTGTCGACAAACGTGTCGGCATTGTCGGCGAGGAGGGTGCACACGTGGCCGTAGGCTCCCACAAGCGTCTGGCAAGCCCTGTAGACGTTCTCTGTATCTCGCTGGGCCTGGTCGTTCTTGACAACGGCAAAGTCGTGCTTCTGGATCTCGCGCTCCAGCTCCTCGACGTGTGAGTTTGTATTGTAGAAGACGATTTCCAGGCTTGACCTCTTAGTCGTCTCGTCATTGGACAGGCTCATGAGCATCTGGATCATGGGGTGGATCTGGAAGACTGCGTAGAGGATACCCTTGGCCGCCTCGACAATGGGGAAGTAGGCCTGCGACTGCCGACGGCGCTCGGGCAAGATGGACAGGCGACGCACGTAGACGGGTCTCTGTGGGTACTGGTCCGGCGGGGTGGGCGATTCGTTGGGTCCCACGGGAGCACCTTGCATGGCGGATCCGTGGCTGAGTCCGCGGTAGTGACTGAAGCGGTTGTTTGCCTGCGTCTCTTCGACGGTGCCCAGATCCGGTCCCTTCTTGGGGACGATACCCATTCGTCTGTTGCGGCTCTCGGGTCGTTCTGATCGCAGGATCGTCTCCGAATTGCTGCGCAGCCTCTCGTTAGCGTTGCCCAGGGTCAAGGGCATAACACCGGGGCGCCTGGTCGATGTGTTTTGTTGCGAAAGCCCCCTGTAGTGGGACCTCTGTGGAATGGGGGGCGCGCGTCCCGTGCTGGGGGACCGAGTATCCGGGAGATCGGCCCCGCTGACCCTGACGGGGAACCTGCCACTGACTCTCCGCCTGAGGTTAACCCTGGGGGTCTCTGCCCCTTCACTAGAGTCATCGCCCGGGTTCTGTTCCGAATCGACGCGGCCGCTGACCATGTGCTGCTTCAGGAACCTCTTGACCTGGGACGTTATGACCACATCTGTCACCTCGTTGTCCTGCGGAGGACTGAGGGCCTGGCTCGGCAAGGCATCCCTGGGCGGAAAGACGAGAGGGTTGCCCTCAAATTTGAGCACCTGCAAGGAACCCATGTCGGCCAGGCACAGGGGCAGTTCGCGGAGCTCATTTTTCCGCACGGACAGGACCTTGAGCGACGATAGCCGGGCAATATCGGGGGGCAAGACACGTAGTTGGTTACGGCCCAGATCGAGGATTTCGAGTGATTTGAGATCGCACAACTGCAGGTTTTTTGTTGCATTAGCATTATGGGTCGCGTGCGTCGGCAGGATCCCGAAACTTGAATCAAATACCAACGTACCGGCATGGGAAAGTCGACAATCTGATTGGCCCGAATGTTGAGGTATCGCAGCGATGTGCACTCGGAGAAGCGGGCGGGAAGCGACGAGATCTGGTTGTGAGACAGAGCCAACCTAAAGGGAAAGGAATGTCAGAAAGGTCTCTCCCCCTCCCTAGCTGACGTTTCACGTCCGAAGCGGAGAGGGTACATACCGTTCGAGCTCGTTCTTGACAATGTCGACCACTTCTTCTGGAATTTTCTGAATGTTCTTGCGGCTCAGGTCAACCGTAACGCCGGGCTTGAGGCTCGTTCCGACGGCACCAGCCTCGGTAACCTGATTCTCGTTCTCCAGCGAGTTCTTCAGCGACTCCCGCGCAAGGGCGATGACCTGAGAGGGAGGTATGCCGCTAGAGGCAGACAGAGTGGCACCCGAGGTGGAATTGTTTCGTAGGCTCGAGATGGGGGGCGTGGGTGTTCGTGCCGGGCCGTTGGGGTTGGCCATGAAGTTGGGCATAGGGCGTCGTCCGTTGACAGTAACCGTGGTGTCGGAAACACCGCGCGTCATGGGAGGCACAGGGGCCGGGACGGTGGTGAGGCGGTCGATTGGATCCATGATGGGTAGATGCGGTGGCGTATAGGCCAAGGTGGAAGTAGGGACCATCTAGGCGATGAAATGGCTCGACAGCTCAAGGACTGTGAGCTCGAGGAAAGCGGCGGGCGTATGTGAAGAAGAGTAAGAAGGCCTGGACAGGCAAGAATGGGCAATATGGCCCCGTGGTGAGAGAGGGACGGATGGATGGATGGGCGCGCAGGAGGACTTTTTCTCGTCCCTGGGCGCCCGATATGTTGCAGCTGGTCTCTTGCTTTCGATTCTGCCGTCCAACGCTAGGAAGACTGTCGGTATACAGTCCGGTCGGTCATGGTGATGGACTGGCGAAAAAAAGTAAGAGGATTGGACGGTATTATGGGATGGCGCAAGGTCCGATGTGCGGATCCCAGGCGGTAAGGGCACGTCGGTAGGGGGGATGCCGGATGGTGCAGCTAGATATCGTAATAGTTCTCTCTCGTCTCTTTTTCTCCTGGCTCGTATTACCAAGGTCTCGAACGATGGAGGATACCGTCGAAGGATAGGCGTTGGGATGGGGGCGGGAGAGAGTTGGCTGAGGGTGCGACCGAGGATGAAGGAGGGAGAAGCGAGTCGTTGTCGTTGTGATGATGGTGGAATTCGATGGACGATGAGAAAAATCGAGATTAATTCGGAGAGCTCTCAAGGGCACGAGGGCCGAACATGGGGGGGACGGTGGTGGTTGGGTCGAGGTTGAGGACGAGACCAGCAAAAGGTCGGAGCGTATCCATTTTTGGTGGTCCGGGTCCCCTCCCCCTCGCTCGCTCTCAGACGCCAGGGGCCAGCCATGGGGGGGGCAGCCATGGGGGGGGGGGAGGCCCCAGTTACGAGGCGTCGAGTCCAATCCATACAACTGCACCGTTAGTACTCCGTACTCCGTAATACATTGGTCCAGTGTACTTTGTGCCTGATAATGCTACCAAAAGTAATAATAGGCCCCGGAAAAATAAAAATAGGGGATAATACGCATAGTGTTCTTTATACTATATACTGTGTTACTCGTCTGATTAACGCCTTTGAAACACAGTGTCCGTTGTCAGTTTCTTGCACCCACACCATTTCCTTTTTTTCCTTCTTTTTTATTCTTCTTTTTTTTATTGCTTGGCGCGACGCGTGCTTGCGCGCGCTCTGTATGATGCCGTGCTTCGAGTACGACGTACGGAGTAATATTATTGCCTTTTGTTGCTACTGTACAGAGCACGGAGTATTGATATTGGCATTACTGTACATGTACTCATACCACCTTGCACCTGCTCGTACGAGTACTCCGTAATATTGACCATATACTCCGTAATAGTCAATGACTCGATATACGCTGTAACGTTATAAATCCACACACACAAGCAAGTAATGGTATTACTCGTACGAATACCCAATTCGGTATGACAACGCGTATCAATATGTCTAGACTCCCGTCTCTCGTTACAGTGCCAGTCACCACTACACCACCGCCAGTTACAGTGGTAGACCTACTGCTAGTAGTAGCCAGTAATAATGCTGGCAATCATCACCACTCATTACTGGAACTTACCCGACGTCACCCTCCGGAACAATTTGGTGACTTTCAATCTTTCACGACCTCACCGTTGGGCTCCACCTTCCCGGCCAGCGGGGTCCTTCAGAGCCTCAGGTTAAGCCGTTAAACGTCTCCATGTCCCAGTTAGACGTTTCTGCTTTATGGAGCAATCAGCCACCCGAGACTTCATCAACGTGACAGCGTCGCATCACTTCTATTCAGATAACTACTCCGTACATGTACGGCAATAGCCGTCCATGTATGTTTGCCTCATTCTCATCTGACCAGACTTCGTTGATGGAGCGTGTGTGTCACCCTGCTGACGCCGTGGACCCTCGCCACACTCATATGTGAACGCCATGCAAACCCGCTTCCATTTGGAAGAGCTAGGTACTAGCAACTGGAGAGTACGGATTACATCATGTGTTGGTTTTGGGGGCATATATATAGCCACACCTTCTCTTATATGACAACCCGCTTCTCTGGCCGTTGAAACCGATTTGAGATTCAACGGGGGAGAATTCTGTTCGGTGTCTCTTCACCTTTTCAACGTCAATCGCGATACCTCTATCTATCCAAGAAAATGGTGACCCTAGAGCGAGGGCACACCCCAGTTTGGCAGCTGCCACAAGACTATCTGTGGCGTAGTAAAGGATCCTGTCCTGTATCTCAACGGGAAGATTGTTGATCGCGGTCGGTTGGCATTGGACACCAGGTATACTGAGCAGCAGATCGATAGCGGCATCGGACGCGGATGATGTGCCGTCGAACAATTTCTCGGGCCTCGTCCATACCAAGTCCCCCCCGCATGCCCTGCAGACCATGATTCGGTCAATGGTCAGGACGGCGTAAGTGGTCGGTTCCGTCATTTGCGACTGACTTGCCACATGGCGTCGCACCGTCCCCAGCCCATCGAAGACATCTTGCGATAACACAAACCATGATGATCCAGTTTGGACGAGTCTTGCGTCAGGAGTGTCCCAGCTCGGTAAATCTATCACACTAACGTACTCCCCCCCACTAGAGATACGCTCAAAACCCGTGCGCTCGAGCAGGGCGAATTCATTCCTTGCGATCCAGATTATGGCATACCCTAGCTTAAGAAACGTCGCCGTCTTCATATCCCGACGAATAACGTGGCGCCAGGTAAAGGCAAAGTCGCGCAGGACTTGCCCGAGGAACGCCTTTTCCCTCGGCATAGGATCTAGCGTAGGCTCCCAGTAAGGAGGAGGAATTGTCGGACCCAGGGGCCTTGGTGAAGGTGGCATGGCTACTAGTAAGTTGCCAAAGTCAGCCAGGCTAAGGGGGCGCTCACGAGCGAGTGTGAGCGGCACTGAGAAGCGTCCGTCTTGTTTCAATAAGAAGACTGTATCCCGGTCGAAATCAAGAGTCCAGACACTTGCGAGCTGCTCCCCTCGCTCATCCCCGAACGGGTTCACGAAATCATACACATCTTCCCAATCTGCATCGATGCACTCTTCCAGGGCTATAGAGAGCGTATCTGTATCCTAGGTCAGCGGCCGTCACCAGAAGCCCTGAAGCGGCAAAGGGTTACACCCCCTTCTCCCGGAAACGCACCTATGTTGTGTTCTTGGCCTACAAGGATGCGGGAAAATAGCTCGAGACACTGGTTGTCTTCGCTTAACAAAGAGCTCCTAACCCAAGTCCGGCGCAGTGCCGTTTCTTCAACGTCTTGTTAGCATGTGAATGCGAAAAAAACACTCGCATCTCGACTCACCCTGCACAATGTACACCACTACCCGTAGAATCGACATGATAATCGTCAGGTGACATCGGGTACACTGTGGGATTGCAAGAGGGACGAATATGTTGCGATAGGCTCAGCCAAACGCCGGTACAGTGATCATTACGGCCCGGAGAAGATGTCTGAGGCAAGAGGAAAGAAAGGCCATGTCACACAAAGACCCTGTCGATACTAGCTTTGATCAATCAAACAAGTGACGCCAATTAATAAAGCAGAACCGCGCTGTTGCCAACTGAGGGAGTTGATTCTGACTGTCACGAGCTCACGTTCGCAGTTACTGGTATGGATGTATTTGCATTATGTGTGTATACCTTCTAAAGAAAGGTGATACCAAGGTAGAGAGGTAAGCTACACGTATTATATGTTTAAAGTAAGATACGGAACTGGGGAATCTCGTGGGCGACACGACAGTACGAGTAGTATTCCAAAATAGGACACCACTTTGGCTCCACTGTTTCTTGGGTACCCTCGTGCACACTGCATGCTGCACATTGCCTTGTCTCCTTTGTCTTTTCTTTTCTTTGTTAAACAAACAAAATGCCGCCACGCTTGCAGCGCACCAGTTCCTGCACGGACATTGGCTTCACCCTTCGCAAACAGTTTCACAAGGATGAATTCAGGTATGCCTCTGCTCTAGGAGTCTAGTTGTCGTGCGAGGCTTGGCACCTGTAGCTGAAACTTGGCATCCCCCAGACCCTTTCAGCGTGAAATCATCGACGCTGCCCTCGCCGGGTATGATGTCTACGTCCAGGCTGCTACGTCCTTTGGCAAGAGTCTCTGCTTCCAGCTGCCTGCCGTCATCGACACTGGTATCACCGTCGTCGTGTCGCCCTTGCTGAGTCTGATGACGAACCAGGTCGACGCTCTGAGAGCCTCTGGCATCGACGCGAGCTCCCTGAACAGCAACACTCCGCCTGCCGAGAGGGACCGAATTCAGCGGGACCTCGAGACTGGCCACCCGAGGACCCGCCTTCTATACGTGACGCCGGAGCTGTGTTCGGTCCAGCGTTTCAGGGAGCGCCTGCAGCTCGTTCACCAGCAAAAGGAGCTCGCCAGGGTCGCCATCGACGAGGCACATTGCATCTCCGAGTGGGGGCACGATTTTCGTAAGGACTTTAAACGTCTCTCATGGTTCCGAGAGACCCTGCCCGATGTGCCCATCATGTGTCTGACGGCCACGGCAAACCCCAAGGTGCGCCAAGACATCATGAGGATTTTGGGCATCGATGCCTCCTCCGATAGGACCAAGACGTTCCTCATGAGCCCTCAGCGGCAGAACCTGCACCTTGAAATCAGATACACCAAGGACGAGGACGACAACCGCTTGTCAGACTTTCTGCGGTGGATACGTGCCGTGCACCAGCGGCGTCGCCAGGATGACCGCAAGGCAGAGCTTGAGCAGGTCGGCGAGCGCCTGGATAGTGTGCCCGGCATCATCTACACCATCTCGCGTGACGAGTGTGAGTCGCTTTCCTCGGCTCTCCGGGAAGAGGGCATAGGTGCAAGGCCATTCCATGCAAAGCTTCCCAAGGAGGTCAAGGAGGAGACCCTGTCCAAGTGGATCAACAATGTTCCCGGTTACGACGTCGTCGTTGCCACGACTGCGTTCGGCATGGGGATCGACAAGGAAAACGTACGATTCGTTGTCCACTGGCGCCTCCCCAAATCTTTCGAGGGGTACTACCAGGAGGCTGGCCGAGCTGGCCGAGACGGCAACGCCAGCTATTGCTTCCTCTATTACAGCCGTGAGGACCTTGAGCGTAACACCCGGATGATTCGGACTGACGCCAAAGGTTCGTCCAACATGGAGGCTCGCCTGCGGAGTCTCCAGGCGTTGGCCCTCTACTGCGAGAACACTGAGCAGTGCCGACACGCCGTCATATGCAGCTACTTTGGTGAGACGGCTGCCTTGGGTTGTGATTACGCCTGCGACTGGCACAAAGACTCGCATGATCTCGAGTCTCGCTTCATGCGCGGCCTCGCAAGCGAAGAGTTTGTTAGCACCCAGGCCATGCAGGGAACCTACGACGTCTACTATGATGATTGATGATGGTCATGTTTGAATCTATCATATGCGATGAACCTGTTTTGCAAAACCCAAATCGACTTCGCTCAAAATACGAGACCCCCAACCCTCGCCCCAGCCTTTTTAATTACTCAAATGGGCAGTGCTGGCTTCTACAGGAAGACTGTTATTCAGCTTCGCAAGCCTTTTTACTCGTGGACCAGCCAACTCAATGCTTTTCAACTTGATGCCTCAACTCAATGCCTCTCAACCCGGTGCCTCTCGACCTAATGGGTTTAGTCGGATTGATTCACTTCAGGCTGTTGTAAACCCAGATGGCCGCTGAATATGATATGGCGTTGGGTCGAGACCCAAAGCTACTTGGATAAGATTCTAAGCTTACCCAGGGGAACAACATGCAACTCGCCGACGAACCGTACCTGGTTTCCCTGCTTGTTTTACCACCACAATCCCGAGAGGCTCCCGGGCTGTACGCCTGAAACCTAATCGTTTCATCTTGGTAAACGATTGGCTCCGACATGCTGTCAATTGTCCTGGACGGCATTCACCACATGAAGAAGAGGAACATGCCATAGGCTTCCATTATTTCAACCCCGCTCAAGGCTATTGTACGATGCGAAAAGACGCTTCTCATACAAATTATGCGTCAAGCCACACCGTAACGGCACTGAATCCGTATGTTTACGTTTAACCGGGTACCCCAAAAATGGCCATACCCCGGATATGGCAGAGAACAGACTAAAAATAACCTCAATAAGCTTGTGTGGAGGAGGGTACTACAATTGACACCTGGAGGACCAAACTTGAGCTTGATCTTACCTTGATGACATGCCCTGAAGGTTATTCATCGAGATGCGGCCGAGGACAAACTTCATCTTCTCTTTTGTGCTTTTGGTTTCTTGTACGTAAAAGCTCATTCAGGTCCGTACAGTGTTTGCTCACTTTGTCTATAGACACAACGCTCAGGCCAACATCTTCAGAGGTTGGAAGTCAACAAAAACCCGCATCAAGCTTTCGTTTTCTTGAGATCTACGAGGCAGTTGATAAAGTTTTCACCGGAAACTTTTCTAGTTCTTCTACATGTGGTCGAGAACAATGGCTCTGTGCCTGGATGGCGTACGAATCTGCCTGTTCAGGTGCCTACCAAGCTGCCTGCCTAACAACATCACTCTGATGGCATGGCGTGAAGGCGGCTGAATACAGGCCCGTTTGGGCAACATCACATGCATGGCGATGAAGAGTAGGAGCTTATGATGGACTCCCTCGACGAAGCTCGAGTCTGCTCAAACCAACCTTCGTCTATCTGATCAAGATCAAGTTACACCGCGACTTAGTGTCTTCACAAGTATTCACAAGGTGTCGTTCAGATGGGAATTGTTGAGACGCACATGGGAAAAAGGGAGGCGGGGGCGGACATAGATCTATATAAGATGGCAAAGATACCGTCTGGACAATTGTCTTTGTTCCTCCTCGTCAACAATCACAGCTCTTCCTAGCTTCACTTCTTCAAACGTTTCCAACAATCGCCAAACAAAGCACAAAGACAAAACAATCCAAACGTTTCCGTCAAGATGAAGTTTGAGATCGTCAGCGCCATCGGCCTCCTCGCCTCGTCTGGCTCCGCCAGGCCCCAGGCCCCCTCGACCAGCACTTGCGAGCAGGTCGAGTACCAGCCTGCCATGTGTGCTGAGTGCCCTGCCTCCAACAGCAACAACAGGAACACCAACACCAACACCAACTCCAACAGCAACAACTCCAGGGTTGGGTCCCTCCTCGGCAAGCTCGGCGTCCGTGCCACCTACGGCGGCGCCGGCGGCAACCGCACCGAGGAGCAGCAGGGCGACCAGTGCACCCAGGCCTGCCCCGAGCAGTTCACCCAGTGCGCCCGCTACGAGGCCAGGAACACCACCGGTGCCACCCGCTACGACCTCAACTACGAGAGGCAGGAGGTCACCTGCGGCGAGGACAACTTCCGCTACAACGTCCAGGCCACCATTGAGAACTGCTCCCCCAACGATGCCAGCGCTCAGTGCCTGATTGTTCGTCACGCCGCCGCTGAGAACCAGCAGCAGCAGGGCCAGCAGCAGGGCCAGCAGCAGCAGCAGGGTCAGGGTCAGCGCCAGCAGGACATGCAGAACCAGCAGGGCCAGCGCGTCAACCCCGACACGTTCCGCAACGGCAACAACAGCCGCGTCATGGACCCCAGCATGTCCCGTACCGGCAACAACGGCACTGAGAGCCGCCAGGGTGCCGCCGACATCACCCAGCTGAACCTCGGCCTCCTCCAGAACGACTCGGAGAGGCAGAACAGCCAGGACCCCGCCACCCTCAACTTCAACCAGTACTGCCAGGGTACCGAGTGCAGGGTCCCCGTCGAGCGCATCCCCGGTGGCGCCCAGGCTCTCTGCAACCGCCAGATCACCATGGCCACCAGCAACAACAGGTGCGCCACCAGCCAGCGCCAGCAGAACCAGCAGGGTCAGCAGGGTCAGCAGCAGCAGGGCCAGGACCAGCAGCGCCAGCAGAACCAGCAGAACCAGCAGCAAAACCAGCAGCAGCAGGGTCAGGACCAGCAGAACCAGCAGGGTCAGGACCAGCAGCGCCAGCAGAACCAGCAGAACCAGCAGCAGCAGGGTCAGCAGGACAACCAGCGCCAGCAGAACCAGCAGGACAACCAGCGCCAGCAGAACCAGCAGACTCAGCAGCAGCAGCAGCAGCAGGGTCAGGACCAGCAGCGCCAGCAGAACCAGCAGGGCCAGGACGCTCAGCGCCAGCAGCAGCAGGGCCAGGACAACCAGCGCCAGCAGAACCAGCAGACTCAGCAGCAGCAGCAGCAGCAGGGCCAGGACACTCAGCGCCAGCAGGACCAGCAGCAGCAGCAGCAGCAGCAGGGTGATGGCTACGGCAGCAGCGGCCGTCTCTCCTCCCGCAGCCTCAAGGAGTCCAAGGAGGAGAAGAAGGCCGCCAAGAAGGCCGAGAAGGAGGCCAAGAAGGAGGCCAAGAAGGAGGCCAAGAAGCCCAAGAAGGAGAAGGTCACGACCTCCTCTGAGCCTTGCACCACCCCCACCCCTACCCCCACCCCCACTCCCGACTGCACCAGCTCTCCCACTCCCACTCCTACCCCCGAGGAGAAGGAGTCCAAGCACGAGGAGCCTGAGGAGGAAGAGGAGGAGGAGGAGGAGCCCGAGGAGGAGGAGGAGGAGGAAGAGGAGAAGCCCTCCAAGTACTCTGGCTGGAAGAAGGCCAAGCGCGCCACCTACGGTGAGGACGAGAACCGCCAGCAGCAGACCGGCTCTGCCTCTGCCGCTCGCCCCTCTGCCTCTGCCTCTGGCTCGGCCTCTGGCTCGGCCTCGGCCCGCCCCTCTGCCTCTGCCTCTGCCTCTGGATCGGCTTCTGGCTCTGCCTCTGCCCGTCCCTCTGCCTCTGCCTCTGGATCGGCCTCCGCCCGCCCCTCTGAGGCCCGCCCCTCTCCCTCGGCCGCTCGTCCCTCTCCCTCGGCCGCCCGTCCTTCCCCCTCGGCCGCCCGTCCCTCTCCCTCTGCCGCTCGCCCCTCTCCCTCTGCCCAGCCCAACCGCGAGCAGGGTGAGGGCCAGCAGAACCAGAACCAACAGGTCAACTTTGTCAACGTCCGTGTCGCTTGCAGGCAGGAGCAGAGGCAGGAGCAGGTCTGCGCCCAGTCTTGCTGCTGCCCCGAGTAAAGGAACCTCGTGAGGTTTCTTTTCATTTCTCAAACTTCCAGGTCTGACAACGTCAGAATTTGAACTCTTCATTTGAGAATTGAGGGTCACACAAAGATACATGGCAGACTTTCTCCCTCTCGAGGGATCGAAATTGCCGGGTTACGGAACAAAAAAAGACGAGATTGCGAACAACGAAAAAGGTTTGGAAAAAGCAGGAACGACAAAAAAAAACATATTAATCTTCAACATGGGAATCAAAACTACAAATTCTGGACATGTCTTCCTTTTTCTTTGTTTCTATTTGGTGTTTTCGTTTGTTGTTTTTCTTTCTTGTTGGTCTATCACGTCCGATGAGGGTGTAGAAACGTCGAATGAAGATGTGAAGCAAGGAAGCAAGAGGATTGGGATCTTCATAGGATGGTAGTTTTTGATAATACGGAACAATTTGCCTGGCACATGTGATTCTACACTCAGTGAGCTCTTACTTCTCAAGTGATGTTCTATTCCTCAATGGTCCTTTGCTCAATGGTCCTTTGCTCAATGGTCTTTTACTTCTCATCCTAGTACATAATACTGCTAGTAGTATTTGATAGTATCTGTTATATCACTCTAATCTCGACTTTCTGCCCCTCCGTAACAATGCCGCTTTTATGGATGCCTGCTCAGGCGCTACTTAGGCACTGCTTACGGTCGGCTCACGATAGTATTAGGAAGAGGCCCGATCTACTTAGGGGCCGTCCTAACCAGTGGCCAGGGCTAACCTGGTCTAGGCACATTGCTCTTCCCATTTTGGACGTGACTGCATGGGAAAGCCGGGAGACGGTCTCTAACTCCGGGTATCAAGAGCACGGCGCAGTGGACCAACCGTTCCGGCCAGGACCCAAGCCGTGACGTTGATGCGCTAAGGCCAAGGCGTCTCATTTTGGACAATCGACGGGGGTCGGTGTAGCGTTCCATGGCGGATGGACTTGGATCCACAAGCCATGCTAATGTGGAAGGTTTGGTTCCAATTGTTTCTAATGACAATTGGGGAGCCCATAACTGGACGCCAGAGGCGATCGAAAAGACCACTGTGGACCGCCGTGCAATAGCACGAAATATGTCTATTTCTAGTCGCTTCCTCGTATGCTTAGACTTGAGCCATCTTGCAACAGCGTGGCATACTAGCAGCGACTCGAAACTGGACGTTCCCGGGCTAAGACCCAGACGTCGGTGAGGAACCGGGGCCTAATTTGGCCCTCGCGCGTACTCATACGCTTTCTGAAGCATGGCACGAGTTACACAGAGGAAGCCAAGTCCTAGCTGGAAGAACACGGCGACAAAGAATACGAAGAAATGAGGTTGGGAATAGTCCAACGGAGTGTCTTTTTTCGCTGCCACAGTGACTCAGGTGTTTCTGGCAAAACCCTCCGGTTTCCGCACTCTGGCTGGACAGCACCAGGCGGGACGTCGAGCATGGGGCAAGAAGCTAAGAGCGGAGAAGGAGAGCGTTGCATTGACAAAATATGCTCTCGAGAAAGAAACAACTGGCGACTCTACAAGGCTAGCTCACGCCAACGAAAAAAAAAAAAAAAGACAAAAAAAAAATAGAATGCACCATGTTGGAATGTGCAATCTAGTCTTCTATGGCACGAAACGTCATACGACTAGACCAAAAGTAGGACTCCTTGAGCTCCCAGTCAATTGAGAATTCATTCCCCACACCGTTGCGTATCCTGGCTAGAACAATACGCAGTTACCATCCGTTTTTCAGTGGTTAGCTCACAATCACACAGTGCAGTGTCCAGGTACCTCTTCCAACCCATGTCGACTACCCCGTATTCTCCTGAACTTCGCCCTTACATACTGCTGACAGCTTGCACCCGCCACGAGTGCCAAGCAGCATGGTATCGCGAGCCCTGATAATTGATCAAGGACGTCAATACGACGCTTCAAACGACTAAGCAATATTGCACATGCCCCAATCGCCCTATGCCATAACCGCACACGCCAGCAGCAGAGGCAGCAACGACGCGACCGGCCATGCTGTTGCAACTGCTCTCCGCTCTACGCGAGTGGCTCGGCGCGCGCTTCTCAGCATTCTTGCACGCCCTCCAAGGCCTAGGGATACAGACAGGATGCGGAACAGCCGGGTTCCCAGGCCTTAGGCCGGGCCTGGGGCCGCAGCCCTTACTCGGCTTCCCTCGCGACGACCCGCGCGAAATCATGCCACGGACGGAGAAGATGCGCAAGGCGCAGGCCGCGGATTTCGTTAGCGACATTGACTGCGACGCGATTACGGCCCTGGCATCGCGATACAACGAGGGCCGACTATGTACTCTGCATGAGGAGACCACGGCACACGGTAGCTTCAACGTCGTCTTCTTTATCGAGTTCCCCTCTACGAAGCAGCAGTGGGTGGTTCGTGTGCCCATGGTCACGTCTGTGCCTAATGCCTGGGAGAAGCTGCAAAGCGAGGTGTGCACTATGGAGTGAGTCTTGATCCGGACATCGAGGGTTGCTGATGGTGATGCTAACAGCCTCGTGCCAGATACATCTCCCAGAAGACACCGATCCCGATTCCCCGAGTGCACGCCCACGGACGAGCCCGACTACAGCGAAGCAACAATACACGTCTGCCCTTCATGATTATGGATCGTGCTGCGGGAACACCAGTCAGCGAGCTACTACCGTGGACCGAGCGCCCCGAGGATCAGCGTCGCAGGTTAATCTCGGATATCATCGACATTTACGAGCACCTTAGACGCCTAGAGTTCCCTGCTGCCGGGTCTCTAATGCCTAGCCGATGGCCGAGCATTCTAGGCTATCAGCCTAGGATCGTCAGTTCTATGTCTATAGCTAAGACGGAGATGTTGTACAACGGCTACACGCAATCCCAGCAGATACCGACCACCTTTACAGACTATCTAGCCTACCAGAGGCGCCTGGTGTGGGAAAATCTCCAAGCCCCGGCGCAAGACCTCACCACCCACTCGGCCCGATCAGAGATCTTTTGCCTCCACGGCTTGGACGGAGAGCTCGAGCGGATGGCCAGCGAAAGCGACGGCTCCCGCGAGACCTTTGTCTTGAGCCACACGGATATTCGGGCGCCAAATATACTGGTAGACGAGGGAACGGGGGCCATCACCGCCATCATCGACTGGGAATTTGCATGTACGGTGCCCGTGCGGCACTTTACTCCTCCGGAATGGTGCATGGACTCGGACGACTACAAGGGCGTGCTAGCCTCTAAAGTCGCCGCCAACCACGACTCCCCGCTCCTCCGCCACTGGCAAGATCTTGAATCGAAATCTCCAGACTATGTCATTGCATTGATCTTCCAAAGTCCCGCGGGAAACCTTCTTTCAAAGTTCCGCTACAGGTTGTTTCCTCGGATATCGCAACAGTCCTGGAGTGACGCTGTGGAGGCCTTCTTCAGCAATGAGGACCACAAGCGCGAGCTGCAGGACCACCAGGAGCGATCTGATCGGTATACCCAGTACCTCAAGGACCACGATCTCTACGAGGAAGAAGTGGAGACAGAGGAGGAGCGTCGTGAAAGGGAACTCTACGAGGAGAAGGTGGCCCGTGGGCTAGAGGAGTATAGAGCGAGGGAGGCGAAAAGGAAAGTTGAACTACAAGCGAAATTAGCAGAACGCAGGGCGGCACGGGAAGCAGAGAGCAAGGCGAGAAGGGAGGCGGAAGAGAAGGCGATAGAGGAAGCCTCGGCCACCACGATCGTAGGACTGTAAGATGTATGCGTGCGTGTGTGCGTGTGCTGTACTAACTGATGTCCCTTTGAACCGCATACATCTAGCGTTCCTTTTCAGCACGCAACTGATCCTCCAAGTCCTGCATCTTTTTGAATAGCTCGTCGATGCGGGCTATCTTGGCCTTCTTGTCCTCCTCCAATTGTTCCGCCAGTGCGTCTACGCTTTGCGACTCAGTTTTATCTCGCTTGGTCCGAGAGCTCGAGCCGGCTTTGGTCATTTGTTTTTGTTGCTCAGAGGTCATGGTGTTGAGGTATGCCTCGAAATCCAGTAGGTCTTGCTTGGCCTCGCTGTGCTCCCAGGCCAGATCTGAGAGCCTGCGTTCAAGTTCCTCTAGGTTGTAGAGCTTGTCCATGTTTGGGATGTGGTGCCTGAGATCTAAATTGCATTCAATACTTGGTCAGTCCACAACGAAGACAAGAAAAAGAGTGATGGCGTACTACTCGCTTTTGGATGATATTCACTCACTGTTGGACGATGTTCTCGCTCAGAGGATGAAAGTTGGAGGGGGCGGATGAGACGTTAAAGAGGACTGCAGAAGAGTTAGGCGGGATGAGGGGTTGTGAGGCTACATGAACTGCCCGCCACCCCCTCTCGAGATTGCATCTCAGCACTGCAGTTGGTCATGCAGTGAGAATGGCTACTTGCATCTCATAGGTCGACGACTGTTGATGTATGAATAGCGCGTGCGCCCGTGTAGTCGAGATGGTGGTTGGCACTGACGTGGCCGAGGCGCAATATCGCGGCTATCGTTAGATTCACGTACTGTAGGCGCGGCTAGCCTTACAAGAGTTACCGGTACTTAGATCACACTGCATATCAACGAGCACGAGATGAGCTGTTTGAATCGCGCTATGCCAACTGCAGACTGGTACGGCATGGGGGTAATCTGATGCCGCTTGCCGTTCGGATCCCCTTATTTATGTGTATTTTCGTAGCGATCCCACTTGATGTCTTTGACCAGTAGTGGGCGAGTCCAATTGTGGCTCTCTGATAGCGAGAATCACTCCATAGTCTTCCGTGATTCTACACCTATAAATTGGCAGCTATCCCGAGCTGTCTCATGACAATGGCTAACCATGGTGGGCATTACGAGTTTGCCTAACGAGATTTTGCAAAAGATAGGGTCTCTACTTCCTCTGAAGGAGAAGTGTACTTTTCTACGTACGCACCGCGGGGCAGGTCGCGCCTTCTACGATGACAGGGCAGAGAAAGAGATCTGGGGCTTGATATTCAGAGACGACGATTGGCTTGAGGAGTTACACAAGCAGGGCGTCAAGATTGTTCTAATAGGTCACCATCTAAAGCGGATCAGGGATACTGCTCAAGCTCGATCCGCTCTCCTAGTAGCCCTGGCGTTCGTCTGGCCTAGGGGCCAAAGTACCTGTTCAAAAGACTCGAGCGGACACAAGAGACGCGGGTGTCTGTGTATCAACAAGGAAAAGGAGAAAGAGTTTCGGGCGAAGTTATGTTCTGCAACAAGATCCCAACGCATCTGTCCCGGGATCCGCTGTGGGCAGCACAGCAGATTGCGCATGACGTCTCCTGCATTGCACTATCCAGGGTTCACCCTAGATATCGACTGTACCTTTCGCACAACCGCTCAGGTGCTACTCAGGGACTGCTCAGGTATTACTCAGGTTAAAGCGGCATCAGCTCAGGATACTGCATGAGGAAGGAAATTTTGGATGTCGAGATTGGAATGGTATAATTGTCTGTAATACGAGCAATAGAGTAATAGTACTGATTCATGTTTCGGCTGTTGGTTGGGGATTTCCCCTTTCGGCCACGGCAGAGTCCAACGTGCATAATGGTGCATGTTGGTTCGGAAGCAGGGCCCAGCCTAGTTGCTAGTTGACAAACAAGATTGAACTTGAATATATGGACCATTGAATTCTGACAGCGGTTCTTACAGCGGGGTATCACATGACCACAAGTTAACACTTGGATAATCGTACGATAGTTTTTTTTCATGGTTTCACCAGCCTCAAAAGAGTATGAGGTTGTGATTCAATATTGTGTTGCTGACTGAGGCTTAGTGGCTGTGCAAGTATTCGTAGTAAGGAAGGAAGAAAGGTATAAGGGGAAGGTACGACGAGTGGATGAATTGTCATGAACGTAAAAAGGTACATAGATGGGGTGGAAAGAAATCTCAGGTACAAATTCAAATCAGAGATAGACTACTACCACTGAGGAGTTCATCCTACTGGTAGAAAAGAGTTGCCATATCCTCGGAACTTGACGATCAACGAGATTCGGACTGATAGACGGTTGATCCACTTCAAGCCTGGGTTTAGGTACCGAGGCCTGCATTTGCGCGCTTACTCGTTCCTCGCACCTTGGGGATTCTCGATTCCCGCCCCCCCTCACACACGACATCAGCACAAGCAACACTTTTCTTCTTCTTCTTGCCAACAACAGCAGCAGAAGAAGACAGCAGACAAGTAAGGGGCGCCAACAACAATATCAACAACACAAAAACAAGGACAATAACGTCCCTGGCAACAGCAACAACAACGTCAACAATGGACCCCAAAATCCGTCAACGCACAATCGATCACATGAACCGCGACCATCAAGCGGAACTAGCCCACTACCTACAATTCTACAGCGGCGTAGCGAAATGGGTAGCCACGTCGAACCCGGAGATGGTCGACATGACACTGGATGCCATGGTAGTGCGCTCCGGCGATGGGACAGACCACCGCATCGCATTTGACCCCCCCCTGGCCTCTGCGGCCGACTCCCGCCGTCGCCTGATCGACATGGACGTCGTGGCTCGTGAGGCCCTGAGCGACGACAGGCTGACCGTGTACGCTCCCCCCACGGGTCTGGGAGCCGTCGTCTTTGGCAGCGTGGTCTTCTACGTCTTCTGCTGGTTCACCCTGCCTCGTGTCACGCCCGGTACGCCCGTGTGGAAGTTCCTGACTGATTACTGGCCTGGTGGTCCGGAGGTGTACAAGTCGGTCGTGCAGGTCATCTTTTGGCCTGTGCTGCTGATTCACATTGTTGAGACGGTGGCGTTTGACAGGGTCCGTATGGCTAGGTACAGGGTTCCTAGGTTCTCGAGGGTCTGGTGGCTCTGGTCGCTCAATTGCCTTGTTGAGGGGTTTCCTACTTTCAAGAGGGTCGATGCTCTTATGAAGGCTAAGATGCAGGCTGGTAAGGAGGAGTAAGGGGGCTTGGTTGTCAGAGATGAAGGACAAGGGGGTGAAGGATGGGGACTGAGGGTGAAAGGCATCATGGTATCATTTACTGTGTCGTCTTGTATATATATGAGAGGGATAGGAGCGATTTTATTATTATTATTTGGAGTGAAGAATAGGGGGTGTGAGAACTGTTGAGAGTTGAGGTGGGAACAGGGTGTATCAAGAAAGGATACTACGTATGTACTGTTGGTAGAGATCACGAATACAAACACCCTTGACATGAGGCTCAACTAGGATCTTAAGATTCTCAGGGACATATGAGTAAAAGATCCACTTGGATAGAGAAAGAAGACATAATTCTATTAGAACAACTTGGAGAAAAATGATAAGCATCAACACCAGAGTCGGATCAAAACGGGTTCACCCTCGACATTTCGGATTTACCGACCTATGTATGCCCCGGACCTCCTCGGTCTTCCGCGAGAAGAAGAGAGAAAAAAAGTCTTTTACGGAACCATTAAATAGGGGTCACTGCCCTGGGTTATTTGGTTATATATCTTGATTCTTTCATCTGTTCATCTTTTTCGATTCTCTCAATTCATCTCCATCATACTCTTATTTTATTCTATTGTCCGAATCATGAGATGAATCCTCACCCCTCGCCTCACCCTCCACAACGGTCATGGAAAGACCCGTCTTGGCAATAAACCTTCTTCAACCTTCCCAGTGGAGTTGGAGCAGGTTTTATTACTTGAGAGAGAGTGTATGGCAAAGTAAGCAGACGTGCTTTTAATCTTTGTCATCGCTTCATACTACTCTACAAGAGGGTCTACAAGAGGGACCAAGAGGGAAGAGAGACTATTGCAGGTACAATGCTACCCCCCCCCTAGAGGGAGAACCTGAATCACGGGTCAACAATCATGGCGTCATGTTGTGCCATACGGACGAGATCCTTTCCGTTAGGTTGGAAAAGGCATTCTCCGTTGAGGGAGCTCTCCCGCCTGAAGGAACTCCGATTGCGGAACTCTCCGCATGAGAACCCCTCCGTTATAGGAAAAACAAACAGACTTGGACAGGCTGGAAGCAACCGAGGCCGGTGTCCGTCATCGCTTCCTCCCCTCCTCCTCCGGGGTATCCATCCGTCTTCGGAGGTAGGGGTTGATTGGTGATCGCTGATGAAACATTCAAGCTCCGGTCCGCGGTGTCAATGGTTCGTGCAAGCTATACGAGGACCTGTACTCCGTAGGCTGCACGAGCTATGAATTTGGGAAGGTTGCTTTGCTTTGTTCCTCGGAGTTCCGAGACAATTGCCTTTTCCCACCTTTTCGCCTCCTCCCACTTTGGGTGACATTCCAGGCGCCACTGGTGTCCCTCCCCCCTCTGATCTCCGATGAGTAAGCAAACACTCACCACCTTCTTTGGCACTCGTAGGCATCAAAACTCCCATCACCTCGTAACTCCGCTCGGTTTTTATCCTCATCAGGACAAATGATCCAAAATCCCAGGGCCAAAGTTATCTGATCAGATTGATAAAAAAAAATCATTGCGCCCCAAAAAGCTCCGCTCTACCCAGCAGATCCCTGGTTTGCTCGTGGGGTCAATGCCACGCGCTGGTCTTTCCTTTGCCCTCACCATAACTTTTATTGCCTGAAAGAGGAGACAGAGAGAGGTTTTATCACGCAAAAAAAAAAAAGAGGCCAAAAGAAAAAAAAATAGCTACTACACTATTCTTCCCCCTCCTGCTTCCCGTCCCCTAACCCCCNNCCTTTACCCTTACCTTACCTACCTACCCCTCTGGAGAAAAGGAGCAATTTTCCAATTACCCATGAAGCTGTCCACGACAGGCAGTATTGATCTCCTTCATCGACGTAACTCCGAAGGTTCCGTTTGGATGATCGGCAAGGACAAATGTTGAAAAGAGAAAGACCCTCAACAGCCATGACGTCTCGCAGCAGCACCGCTGGTGAGACTCCGGACTCGGAGGTAGGCGGCGGCGGCGGCGGAGGTGCACATGGCGGCGGCAGCAGCATCAACGGAGGACGCTCGCATAGCCGTCAGCGAGATGACGACCAGGACAACGACCACGATCACGACGACGACGGAGACCACCCCAACCAGCCTGCACGCAAGCGACAGCGCGTGCGTCTCAGCTGCCTCGAGTGCCGACGCCGCAAGCTGTCGTGCGACCGTGGCTTCCCGTGCGAGCGATGCATCAAGAGTGGCACCCCCGACCGGTGCAGCTACGAGTCGCGCAACGGCGAGGTCGTCAACGCCTCGTCCGGCATCCCCCCGCCCTTTGCACAGCTCGACGCCCGCCGTCTGGGCATCGGCGACTCCCTGTCGCCCCGAGACTCCGACGTCATCCGTCAGGATCACGACCGCATTCGTCGACTCGAACACGAAATCTCTCAGCTCAAGAATATAATGCAGCGTGGTGGCGGCGGCGGCGGTGGTGGCTCCTCGTCGCTCGATGGGAGCACCCTTGCCGGCGGCGCGGGCAGCTCACCTGGGGCGCACAAGGATGAGGGCGCCGCTGGCGCGGTCGACGGTCTGCCCCGGCCAGAGGTGCAGGAGTGCATCGAGGCCACCAACCAAATGTCCGGAGAGAACGGCGAGCTGCGCTTCTTCCGCGGCAAGGGCTTCCGCACGCGGTATTTTGGCCCGCACAACGCCAGCATGGCCTTTGTGGAGCTCACGGGTCTGTGCCCTTTCATGCGCGAGACGGCCGACGAGTGGCTGCGGCCCGTGATTGTGCATGACCGCAAAGACCGCAACCTTCGTCGCGAGGAACGCGAGAGGATGTACGAGCAGGCGGACCCTGAGCTCGAGGCCCTGCTCCCCCCACGCGAGGACGTCGACGCCCTCGTGTCCGTGTACCTGGACCAGTTCGAGCAGGTGCACCGGATCGTGCACATCCCGACGTTCCGCAAGGAGTACGCGCGGTACTGGGAGCCGGGAGCAGGACAGAGGCCGGCGGCCTTTACGGCGCTGGTGATGGGCATGATGGCCGTGTCGAGCTGCGTGCACACGCACGAGTCGCTGCGGTTCATCGGGATGATGTCCAACGCGCGGTTCTGGGCGGAGAAGTGGATCTGGGCCATCGACAGCTGGCAGTCGAGGCAGAGCATGAAGCACCGGCGCCTCATCCACTACCAGGTGGCGTGCCTGCTGTACCTGAGCAAGCGCGTCAACACGATCAAGAAGAAGCGCTTCTGGACGGGGTCGGGCGCGCTGATCCAGGACGGCATCGCCGTGGGCCTGCACCGCGAGCCCAGCCACATGGGCGGCAAGATCGACGTGTACAACCAGGAGATGAGGCGGCGCATCTGGGCGACGGTGCAGGAGTTCGACATGCAGGCCTCGTTCGACCACGGGCTGCCCACCCTGCTGAGCCAGCTGCACTACGACACGAACCCGCCGCGCAACCTGGACGACGAGGACTTTGACGACGCGACGACTGTGCTGCCCCCCTCCAAGCCCACGTCTGAGTACACCTTCTCGTCATTCCAGCACCTGTCGCGGCAGTCCCTCCCCCTGCGTCTCGAGCTGAGCCGACTCCTGACGGGCCCCACGTCGGAGATCGACTATGACCAGGTGATACGGTACACCAACGACCTGACGCAGGAGATTGACGCGCTGCCCTCATGGGACATGAACGTCTCCAGCAACAGCGGCAACGAAGACGGACAATCTGACAGCGGAGCCGGCGGCGGTAGCCCGAAAGCATGGCGGTGCAAGAAGAATCCCCTCACGGCGTACACGCTCCTGCACGTCCAGCTGCGACAGTACATCATCCCCCTCCACCAGCCGTACCTGAAGCTCCGCAAGCAAAACTCCAAGTACCAGTACTCGGAGATAATCTACTACAACGCGGCGCGCGACATCGTCCTCCTGCACGACAAGCTGTACGAGCAGGGGATCCGCGCCCTCAACTTCCTCCGCGAGGACGCCCTCACGACGGCCATCAACCTCTGCAGCGTCACCATGCTCCAGCCCCGCGGGTCCACAAACATGATCATGATCAACAGCCCCCACACCGTCAAGCTCATCGAGAAGTGCCTCGTCATGAAGGAGGACCGCCTCCTGCGCTGCGGCAACAACGAACCCTGGGGTTACTCCATCATGTGTGCTGCCCTCGGTCTCCTGGAGGCCCACCTCGGCACCAAGACCACCGAGGCTGCCAAGTCTACCTCTGCTGAGAGGTTCGTCAACCTCCACTATAAGCTTCTGGGGAACCAGGAACCTGTGCCGCCGGCGGATCATGTCCCGCTTCAGCCGCAGCCCTTGGGCCCCCTGCAAAAACATCAGCAGGAACAGGTCCAGCTTGCTCAGCAGGTTCAACAGCAGCAGCAGCATCAGGCTCAGCAGCACCAGGCCCCTTCTACGCCTGTTGGTGCTATGGGTCCTCCGTTGAGTATGGCTGGTACTACGCCTGGATTACCATCTGATGCAATGTCAGATAGAGCAAAGGTATGTTCTTCTTTTTTCTTTACACTCTCCTTGTCTTTTTTCTCACCTTTGTCTTCTTTGCTGTTATTCTGTGCTTCGCAAAAAAGAAGGGCAAAATAAACCCCCCCCGTCACTTTGGGGAATAGTAAAGCTAACACACATCAGTCCGTCCTACCACTCTCATTCACACCAAACATTGGTACTTCATCTCTCGACCCATCCGCAGTCCCATGGATGATACCGAATGACCAGACTCAACCATTCAATCTGGATCCTAGCCTTGAACTACTCGGTCTAAATCTGAATGAGATTTGGGGTGAGTCTTGGGAACTTGGTTAGTCATTCCCTCTGCGTTCTTATACGGAGTAGAGACCCAGGCTTTCCTTCTTCTCTGTTTTCATGTTTTTCTTCTTCTCTTTATATATACTATATAATGATACCAAATGATACCAATGGGATGGATGGACAAGGTGTTTTTTCTTCTACTTATTTTCTGGTTTCTTAAGTTTGATCTCTTCGTTTCCATGTCAGTGTCATGTCCCTTTATTGTCATTGTTTCTTTTTGCATTGAATCTCTTTGATTGGATGTCTCTTATGGGCTATATGTCTTTTATACTTTTATGCGAATCAAATGAATGCCGTGTAACCATGCATGCCTGGTCACTGTGACATCAAGCCAACATGAAAGAAAACAGCACATTGTCTCGCTGTGTTTGCTACCCCGCATGATTTCATCACCTTCATCATCATTGCTATACGAGTAGTCCAGTCCAGCTTCACCATCACTGTTGCACAAGTACATACCATCACCAGTACACCAAAGATCCAAGATGTCTTCTATCCTCAGCATCGCCTACCTTACTGTAATGTCCTAGTGATCCTACTACCCAACCAATACAAGCAAATACTAACACACCCAGACAACAATTGCCCTCTTCATCGTGGCCGTGTAAGTCCCATCCATGCCCAACATCCCAGCCACAAACATCACTGACCAGCTACCAGCATCTTCCACGTCAAGAGCACCTCTCTCTCCCTCCCCACCCCATCAGCTGTCACCATCCTGACATTTCTCCTCCCAATCATCAACCTCTTCAACGCATCTATATACCCCCACCTAACCCATGGATCTTCTTCCCAACCCGTACACAAGCGAGCAGGGGCAAGAGAACCGCTATCAACCCGTCTAGCCCGTCTGACACCCCTAATCCTGCAAGTCCTGCAGGCTCTAGCGGCGACTATCCTAGCAACCATACTCTTTGGTGACGCCGTCCCCTCGTCGACGTCCTCGTGCCTCGTCGAGTCAAGATGGTCGGCCTACTACCGCGCTCACGACGACGGCGCCATACGTCGTATACAGGACAGTCTGGCCTGCTGTGGGTTCAACTCGGTCCGCGATAGGGCTTACCCCTTTCAGAGGAATGGCGTGCCGAGTACCTGTCCTGAGACGTATGGGAGGGATGTGGCGTGTCGTGGTGGGTGGGAGGGTGCTCTTAGGACGGTGTCTGGGGTTGAGGGGGCTGTTGTTCTCGCGACTGGGTTACTGCAGGTATGTCTGTTCTGTTTGTGTTTCTCTCCCTCTTTTGTTTCCCTAAGAAAGGAGTGATGAAGACTGACAAAATGAAAGATACTCGGTCTATTCTTCATGTCACAGGGTACACCAGATTGGTGGACTACATCGTCTCGTGGTCCCTGGGGCAGATTGTTTGCCGGACAGGGACGTGGGAATGCCAGCAGAAGCAGCAACAGTCGTCGTCCTCTACTCACTGCTGCAGAGGAAGAATATCAAGATGTTGATGAAGAAGAAGAGGAACATGGACAAGAACAGGGGCAGAATGGCGGGACTTCAGCGGGTAATGGCCAGGGATACGGTGCTACGGATGATGAGGAATCTGGCAGACCACGTGTTGAGCCGTCCTTTCCATATTCCGAGGGGAATGCCTGGAGGGGTTAGTTCAGTCCAAGGACAGAAGAAGAATGAAGGGGAACAATGTGCAGAAAACGGGTAGTTGTTATTTCCTTGTCACGAAATTCCTGTTGTAAAAAACGCAAAGGTGCAGAATGGACGGGTATATTCTCTCCTTCTGACATGATGAAAACGATCTTGATACAATAAGAATCTACCGTCTCCCACTCCTCGTCGTCTCGTGCGCCTCCTTGCCCAGATTCTCCAGCGCAGCATCGTAAGCATCGACATCCTCCTCGACCATCTCCTCGATACGCACCCTGTCCACCTTTTGAGGACGGCGTATCCCCGCACCCTTTCCAATCTTGCCCCAGAACCAGCCGCTCTCGTCGTCTCCCACCAGCGTCCATGCCTGACCGGGCCTGCCAGCACGAGCCGTACGTCCAACGCGGTGCACGTAGCTCGCCACGCTGGCGGGGAGGTCGTAGTTGATGACGTGGGGCAGGTTGGGCAGGTCGATACCGCGGGCGACGAGGTCCGAGGCCACGATGAGACGGACCGGCGACGCGGGTTTCGTGAAGGCCTGCAGCGTCTTGCGACGGACATGTGTGGGCGTCGTCGACGTCAGGGTCGCCATGGATGACGACAGGGAGCTGTCCAGAAGGGTGAGGAGGCGGGATAGACGGAGGGCTGACTCGTTGGACTTGGTGAAGATGAGGCAGATGGGGAGCCTGGACGGGACCACGGGCTCCGTCTCTGGCTTGTCGGATGCTTCCGAGGAGGAGTCGGAGCTGCTGTCGGAGTCTGAGGAGGAGTCCGAGTCCGCGTCTGAGCTGGCATCCGAGTCGGAACTAGAGTCGGAATCAGAGCTAGAATCAGAGTCCGAGTCCGAGTCCGAGTCGGAAGACGTATCGGAATCGTCGTCATTCGTGATGGGCTTGGTAGCGTCCACCTTGGGAGCAGCAGCAGCAGCAGCAGCAGGTTCGACCTTGTCATCAGGACTCTCCATGTGACCATCCTTAAGGAGATGCAGGAGATACATGGGCTTCAGGTTGGTATTGTGCACGCGAACAGCATGCTCCGTCAGAAGGCCAGGCAGCGAGTGCTCAGCCACGGCCTGTTGGTGGTCCTGGTTAACACCAGCCGAGCCCTCGAGGACAATGAGCTGAGGTCTGCGCAGGTCGAGCTGTTTGAGCAGGCTGAGGTCACGGGTGAGAGTGGCACTGAGAACCACCTTGCGCACGCCCTCGAGGTCCATGTCAGAGAACTGCCTGGCGGTGGCGTGTCGCATCGTCTTTCCCTTGGCGGCGTCAGCCGTCTTGAACCTGGCCATGGCCATCTCCAGCCAGCCCTGGAAGCTCTGGGCGAGCAGCTTGTCGGCCTCGTCGACGACCAGCCAGCGCACGTAGTCTAGGTTGAAGCCAGGCGTCTGCTCCATGTGCTCCACCAGACGGCCGGGTGTGCAGATGAGCACGTCGACCTTGGACGAGAAGTCGACGACCTGGCCGGCCCACTCGCCCAGTCTGGGGTCCGAGCTGTCATCGTCGTCGTCGTTACCGGGGAGGTTCCTCTGCGCGCGCCTCTGCTTGAGTATGTCATCGTAGGCCTCCGGGTCGTACCGCGCCTGCCGGTCCACGAGGGTCTCCTGCTCCGACTTGAGCGTCTGGCTACCGACGGAGACACCCACGCGCACCCTCTTCCTGTCGCTGCCCTCGTAGGCCCGGGCGCACATATCGAAGACATCCTGCGCCTGCTTGACCAGCTCTCGCGTGGGGAGGACCACAAGGGCGCGGAGCCGCGTCACGAGTCCCTGGCTCAGGTCGCGCACGATAGGCAGGGCGTACGCGAGCGTCTTTCCGGATCCAGTGGCCGCCGAGACGAGGAGGTCGCCCGGTGCCTGCTTGCTTGTGGGCAGCAGGAACGGGATGGCGGCCGTCTGCACGGCGAAGGCGTCCGGGAAGCCCCTTTCCTCAAGGATCTTGGCCGCTCGGGGGAGGAGCCCCAGCTCTGAGAAGGGTGTGCGTGTGTTGTGCGAGACACGAATGGGCGCCGCCAGCCATGCGGGAAGTGTCTCGTATTTCGGGTCGGGGGCTTCCTCTGACACCAGCTCGGGCAGCAGCATTGGGCCTATGTCGTGCACCTCTTCGGGCTCCTGTGGCTCGGCCTCGTTGCTTTGGTCGGCCTTGACTGGGGTGGCAGTACCGGCCAGCTTGAGCGACTTGGCCTTTCGGTCCAGCACTGACTTGTATCGCTTGTCCATCTCTTCGGCGGGCTCTTCTTCCTCGTTCGTCTTCTTGGCTTTCTCCTTCTTCTTCTTCTTCTTTTCCTTTTTGTCTTCCACTACCGGCTGGCTGTCGTCTTCTTCTTCCTGTACAGTGTTGGAGGGACCATCCGTCATGGGCACATCCCCGTTGACTGATCCATCATCTTCCTCATCCTCCGATGATGATGTGTCGGACGTCTGTGTGCGCTTCTTGCTCTGCCTCCTGCTCTTCTTTTTGGGCGCCTTCTTTGAAGAGGCTATCACCTCAGGCTCTGACATTGCGTCATCATCGTCGTCGTCGCTGTCTTTCCTTGCCCGGCTCTTCTTCTTGTTGTCCTTCTTTTTGCTCTTCTTCACCTCTTTCGAGTTTTGCTGTGTCTCGTCTTCGGCGTCGTCGTGGTCTTTTCCTTTGGCGTGCTTCTTGTTCTTTTTGCTTTCGCGTTTCCGTGATTTGCGAGAATCGTCATCGTCTTTGTCGTCCCGCTTCCTCTTGGACATGGTAGCGCTGGACTCGATATCGTTGTTGGCCATTTTGTCCTTGGGAAGGTAGAACCTTGGGACGGCCTGGAAGTCCGAGTCTGGAGTGTCGCCCGTGCACCCAGATATCTTTGACACCTTTTCCTAGGTGACCTGGAGCATAACAAGGTCCAAAATCAATTGGAAAGATCGAGGCTCGTCGTTTAGTGGTGAGGTTGTAAAATTAGAGGAAATGTGTAAAGGGAAGGAAGTTGAAGAAGATCTTTGGTCCTAAATTTTTTTGGGACGTAGGAAGTACCACTGCGGGACCACTTTGTAAGTTAGATTACCCCCAGAAGGCTCAAAAATGATTTTCTAAACAAGTAGCATACGTGGGAGATATTATCTATAGACACAATCAACTTGATATAATTTAGGAATCATTCTAACAACAATCTAATTCGTTGTCCCCCATATATCAAAGTATCCTGCCGCCCACCATCATGTACCTCTCATCGGATTCTGCCCTTTGTCACCGCCAAAATTTCCAACCTGCCTAGAGCCACTAAAAGACGCCTACTGGAGCCACTAAAAACAAAGGCGCCATGTACGACGTTCCAGGGGCCAGTCCAGCGAAACCGGGACCTGAAATACAGGGACTCGCACAGCGTGACGTCGCATCACTTGGCGGCCCCGGCGATTTAGCGATCTACCTTTATACACCCACCTCCAACTCCCCGCCTTCATAATACATATCGCCATCCATCGCACCCCAGCCAGCAGCAATCGCATCACCACATTTGACAATGAGCAGGTAAAATTTCTCAGGGAGGCGCATCTTCAATAACCCCCTCTTTTAAAGAGAGAAAATGCGCTCTTTCCCTCAAATCATATCATAACATAACGAGTTGCGCCCAACGACGACAACGACGACGACGTGTCCCGCGGATACACACAAACACACACATCCACCATCATGGCGCGCAAGACGTACAACATCGCCATGGTGAGCGACTTCTTCTTCCCCCAACCAGGAGGAGTAGAGTCGCACATCTACCAGCTGTCGAGCAAGCTCATCGACCGCGGGCACAAGGTCATCATCATCACGCACGCGCACGGCGACCGCAAGGGGGTGCGGTACCTGACCAACGGCCTCAAGGTCTACCACGTGCCCTTCCTCGTCATCTACCGCCAGACCACCTTCCCGACCGTCTTCTCCTTCTTCCCCATCTTCCGCAACATCTGCATCCGCGAGCGCATCGAGATCGTCCACGGCCACGGCAGCCTGAGCAGCCTGTGCCACGAGGGCATCCTGCACGCCCGCACCATGGGCCTGCGCACCGTCTTCACCGACCACTCCCTCTTTGGCTTCGCCGACGCTGCCAGCATCCTCACCAACAAGCTGCTCAAGTTCAGCCTGAGTGACGTAGACCACAGCATATGCGTCAGTCATACATGGTAACTAACTCCCCGCCCTCCTCCCATCTACTCTGCGTACTAACGACCCCATCCAGCAAGGAGAACACGGTGCTACGAGCATCCCTCGATCCCCTCATGGTATCCGTCATACCCAATGCCATCGTGGCCGACTCCTTCAAACCAAGAGACTACATCCCCACCACCGCCGCCACCACCACCACATCAACATCCCAGCAGGCAACCGGTAGCTTCGCGCCAGACCGGTCGCCCGTGCGCCTAGGTCCCCGTGACATGATCACCATAGTCGTCATCTCGCGCCTCTTCTACAACAAGGGCACAGACCTTCTCACCGCGGCTATCCCCCGCATCTTAGAGGAGCACCCGTACACGCGCTTCATCATCGCCGGGTCCGGCCCCACAGCCATCGACCTGGAGCAGATGATTGAGACCAACGTCCTCCAGGACCGCGTGGAGATGCTCGGTCCCATCCGGCACGAGGAGGTGCGCGACGTCATGGCCCGCGGACACATCTACCTGCACCCGTCGCTGACCGAGGCCTTTGGCACCGTCATCGTCGAGGCCGCCTCGTGCGGCCTGTACGTCGTGGCCACGCAGGTCGGCGGCATCCCCGAGGTCCTCCCCTCGCACATGACCACCTTCGCCAAGCCCGAGGAGGACGACCTCGTCGCCGCGGCGGGCAAGGCCATAACCGCCATGCGCGCCGGCCGCGTCCGCACCGAGCGCTTCCACGACCAGGTCCGCAAGATGTACTCGTGGGCCAACGTCGCCATGCGCACCGAGCGTGTCTATGACGGCATCACCGGCACAATCCCCGAGGCGGACTTCTACGGCTTCGACACGGGCGGCTACAACGGCAGCCGCGTCCGCGACTTCGCCCTCGTCGACCGCCTCAAGCGCTACTACGGATGCGGCATCTGGGCCGGCAAGCTCTTCTGCCTCTGCGTCGTCGTCGACTACATCTTCTTCCTCCTTCTCGAGCTCTTCTTCCCCCGCGACGCCATAGACGTATGTCCCGACTGGCCCCGCAAGCTGCCGCCAGGTGATGAGGCCCGTGGGTCAAAGAGGAGTAGTAATAATCATTCTGCATCTTCGTTGGGTCAGACGTCCAATCTTGCTCCTACAAAGGAGTAGGCAGCAGAAATACGAGCAAGCAAAATTATATATAATGGCATGGCAGGGCGTTCTTCTTTCTTTAGAATATACGGTATACATATATACATACACATCAACAATCAAACATCACGCGGGTACACACAACATGCTGAAAGGAGTTGAAGAAAAAAAAAAGTAAAATGTAATAAAAACTACTAATCCTATTGAAACAAACTCCATCAATCCTCTTTTTGCTTGGAAAACAAAACCACTAATCCCAACGCCATACACAAATCACGTCTTTCGTCGCCGTTCAACCAAAGACTTTTTCTAATTCTTCATGGCTGTACGCCTTCTCTTAACGGCCGAAGCCGACGACGATGCCGCCGCGCCACCACCACCATTATTAACGCTGTTATCGCCCCCATCGGCAGCCAGCTCGTCCTCCTCCTCTGCCGTGTCGTCGGCCGGCGTGGCCACGACGCTGCTACCAGGTCTGGGCGTGACGCTGGACGGCGCCGGTGGCGGAGGGCCCGTACGCTCCCTCTCCGCGCTGCGCAGGTCGCCCAGCAGCTTCTCCACCTCGACGAACATGCTCTGTGTGTTGCGCACGACACCGTTCTCATCGAGACGGTACCCGAATACCTCCTCCTCTTCCTCCTGAGAGCGCTTCATGAAGCCTGAGCCTGGACCGCGGTCCGGGTCGGGGTTGTACATGATTGCGTTGCAGAACATGTGCACTAGCTCGCGCTCCAACTGGGCGCTGTTGATGATGCCCCGCGGGGGGAGGAGGTCGTCGGAGATGGGGAGCCACACGCTCGCTGTGCCCGGATCACCGCCCGTCAGGGCCGCCGCTGCCTGCACCGCGGCCTTGTTCCCCTGCTTGATGGCAGACCGGATCGATGTTATGTCCTGCGGCTGTAGCACCACCTGCCTGTAATTGGGGGCGTCCTTCTCACGCACCGCTGTGGCAAACATGTTGCCGTCGCGGTGCGATGAGATCTGGTCCAGCGCCGACGAGGACACCTTGGTGAACCCGCGCGTCCAGAGGACCTCTGAGGGCGGACCTGGTGGTGCGGGCGGTGTCTCCTGCCTCTTGCGCTTCAGAATCCTAGAAATGCTGCTGCCAGGAGTCGTCGCCACGCCTCGACCAGGGCCACCACCGCTCTCATCTGCCGTCGTATCCCCCGCTTCATCATGGAGTCGGGGTGTGGCGTCCTCATCCTTGACTCTGGCAATTGTGTCCGGGTGGTCCAAGGCCAATTCGTCTGCGCCCGATGCGACCGACTCGCTACGCCGCCGGCCTTCGCCGGATGGTGTCCCCGTCGCATCACGTAGCTTCTTAACCCGCTCCCGCTTCTTCCTAGTCGCAGGCAAGCTGCGAGGGTGGCTGGGCGTAGGCTGCTTAAGCACCGGTGTCGTGACTGATCGTGAGATAGTGGCCGGACGTTGCGGCGGACTGACGGGTTCGTAGGCCGGGCTCGCAGGCTCTTCGTTGAGGGGGCCGGGCGTAGATGGCGTAGACTGAATAGCCCATTTAGTTCCAACGCCACGCACCAACGTCGTCGGTACCGGGGTCGTCTGCACGGGAGTCGTGGGCGTCGGTGCCGTCGGGGCCGGTTGCGGTGCCGCTGACGCGCTCTGCCGTCTGTTAGGCGTGACCGCATGCCGAATCATGTGCTCAGGGATAGCTGGACGAGGCGGTTGGGCCCCGTATGGTGAGGCATACGGCTTGTCCTTCTGAGGTGCTGGCGAGACAGACTGCGAGCCACGCTGGGCCTGCGCGTGCGCCACATGTCCCACCGGCCATCGCTGGGGAGGGACAACAGCACTGCCTGGAGTGGTTGGTGGCGCTGAGGCGATAGGCCGTGGCTGCTGCGGGGTCGCCTGCTGCTGTGGTTGTTGCGGCTGGATAGGACGGTGTGGAGGTGGTACAGGGGTGTTTGATTGTGGTCGTGGTTGTTGCTGCGGTTGTTGATGAGGTTGTGGTGAAGGAGATGGTCCTGCGCCGGTTGGTCGCGGGGGACCTGGCTGCAGCCGAGGCACCGTCTGCCCGGTGTTTTGGGGCGGCACCAGGACTGGCGGTTTCACCTGTGCCTGGGGAGGAGTGGGTTGAACTTGCTGCTGCGGAGGGGCTGTGACCTGTCCCTGAGCAGGGGTCTGTGGTTGCTGCTGTGGTTGCTGCTGCTGCGGTTGGAGATGTTGCTGCTTCTGCTGTTGATGATGCTGTTGCTGCTGTTGCTGCTGCTGCTGCTGCTGCTGCTGCCACTGCTGCTGACTCTGGGCATACTGCTGTGGCGTGGCGGCCCTTGGCGGGGGTGCAGGCGAGTGCGTCTGTCGTCCGGTAGGAGGCTGAGTAGGCCCAGGAGGCTGGTAAGGCTTCTCCCACTTGAGCGTACCCTGGGACGGCGTCGTCGACCGAGGTGTAGCAGCGGCCCCATCCTTGGGCTTGTTTGCAACGTCAGGCCGAGGAGAGATGGGGACCTTGGGCGCGGGCGAAGGGGCCCGGAGGACACGAGAGGCCTGCTGTTGCTGATGATGATGCGGCAGTTGCTGTTGATGCGGTTGCTGACCGACAGCACCAGTAGGTGCCTGCAGGACGGAACCAGGAGTAGGAGTAGGAGTGGCGGTGGTAGGAGGTCGGACGGCTGTCGTTGGCGGAGTGGCAGACGGCGCAATGTTGGAAACCGGGGGTCTCGGGGGAGCAACAGGCGTCGGTCGCTTGATGCCAGCAGGAGTCGCTGGAGACGCCGGGTTGGGAGACGGCGCAGGTCTGACCTCCTTGGGAGCCAGGGTCGGTTGTCCCTGTCCCTGTCCCTGTCCCGGCTGGGACTGGGACTGGGACTGGGCCTGGGCCTGGTGCTGAGCAGCCGCGGCAGACTGATTAGCCGCCGCCAGAGCCCTCAACCTCTCGGCCTCGCTCTTTTCGATGATCCGAAGGTCGTGTTGGATCTGGTCGTATGACTGCTCATCTTCGCGGATCTGCTTGATCTTGTATGCCTTGTAGCGATCATACAGGCGATAATAGACCATGGGCACCTGTGAAAAGTGCTCCAAGACGTTGGCGTAAGTGGCCATGGGCGCGGACGCGGCGCCATCGACCTTTCTCTTCTTATTAGCGGGACCACCTGGCGACGAGGCATCTTGCTGCTGCTGCTGCTGCGGTTGCTGCTGCGGCTGCTGTTGGCGCTGATCGCTTCCTGCGAGCGCTTCTTGGTAAAAGATTCGCAAGAAGTGTGCCTCGAGGGGACCGGGCTGCAGGCGCGCCTCGTCAAACGTCTCGTCGCCCTTTATCCAGACATTGTTGATGAGAGCGTGGGAGACGCGCTCCCACGAGCTGGGGCTAATCCCGTCTGCGAGTGCCGTTTGGTATAGTAGCACCGTCTCGAGATGCGTGTAGGTGGTAGCCGGTTGATTCATGCCCTTGTTGGTGATATTGCAGTTGGTTCCTCCACCCCACCGGCGATCGGGGTGCCCTCCAAGAGTCGAGAGGAGGTGAATGGGCGCCACGGTCTATAATGGGGTTTCTGTCGCGTCAGTTTGGGGTTTTTGGGAACGCGCTCCACTAACTTGGTCAAAGGGGGAGCGCTCCGGGCGGCGGGGGAGGGAGGGTATTATCGTCGCGGATTCCATCGTGGAGTGGGGAGGAAACGTACAGGCAATGAGGCACAGGCAATCCGACTAGGTAAATTCACTTGTGGGCTTCGGCGCCTCTCATCCGTTCAATTTGGAGCGAGCCTCGAAGGGGAGGGGAGGCTCTTTCGATTCGTTCGCGATCTATCCTGATGTTTTGCGTAGTTTGGTACTGTATCACGTGATATTTTCGATGCGTGAGATTAATACTGGGGAAATTTAAAGTAGTAAAGTAGCGAGGGAAAAAAAAGCGGAATGATGGGATGTGAGAGAGAGAGGGAAAAGGAGCCGGATGGGCTAGAGCTGGCAAACATGCGTTGGTTCGTTAGTGGGTCCGTTTGCGTCGTCCAGTCACGTGGGTCCCTGGTGCTTGTCTACTAGCAGGAGTCCTACCATATCATGATGATGTCCTCACAAAGGAAAGTCCATGTCATCATATTCACAAAGAAAGTACCATAGAAACAGGTTTACAGCGTACTAGTAGTACTAGTAGTACTAGTAGTAGTAGTAGTAAAGGTAGGATTCCCATTCTATCAAGATCCTCTTCCAACGTATTAAGTCCCCGTAACTCCAATCCTACTGTAAGTGATAATTGGTATCATTTCCTGTCGCCAACCCATGGCAGACAAAGACACCTCCTGTAAACAATCGCTCGCTCCCCCCCTTGATCCTTTTTTCCCCAGAGCAGAAATCGATTGTGTTTGTGTTTTTGTTTTCCCCTTGTTGTCCTTTCTTAACCACGCCTTTCTCCTAAATCCTTTTGTAATAAATTGCAATACCCCAAACCCGATAAAAACCCCCAATATCCGAATAATAAGAAAAAGAGATATGACCAATACCAATACCGAAATACCGTGCCTTGTAAAAACGCCTGCCGTGAAATAAGAAAAAAAAATGACAAAAAGAAATGTGTTAAAAAAGATTGTAAGGATGGCTTGTATGTGACAACAAAGTAAATAAAATCAGATGGTAAGATATAAAAAAGAAAAAAAAAGATGATATGTTATGGCGACGAAGAGCCTGAATCATCGTCGATGTTTCGGACAGCCTGCGAATCCTGGGAGCTGCTGCTGCTGCTGCTCTCTCCATTCTCGCGAGGCTGATGATAATTTAGCTTGAGCTTCTGGTCAAGCAGCGTCACCAGCCTCTCCGAGTACTGATCCAGCAGACCGCTGAGGACCGTTTCGTTCATGGCCTTGCTCCGGATGGCCCTGTCGCCCAGGGCGGCCGCCGTGAGCCGGAGCTCCTGGTCCAGCTCCGTGAGCACCTCTGGGCTGAGGGGCTCTGTGGAGTTGAGCTTCTTGCGGTATGCCCGCAGCGTACGGCACGTAGACTCCGTCGACATGTTGAGGGTGCGGGCGCCGAAGGTGCTGGTTCCGGAGCCGCTACCTGCCCCATTCCCGTTTGCCAGGTTTGTAGATGACTTCTTGCGAGATGACATGCCAATGGTGGGGAGAGAGGGCTGTCGCGATAGCCGCGACTTGGGGCTCGGCGGGGGGCTGTACTGGCGGGGGTCGCCTGTCTTCGGGCGCCGCGATGGCGTGTCGTCGCCGGCTCGGGGGCTGCTGTTGTGTAGAGCCATTGACGCCGCCTTGGACGAGTTGGTCGTCAGGTTTAGGCGTGACGTCCGCCGTCGTATCGTCCTTGGCGGCGAGGCTTGTAGGCGACCGCTGGAAGGCGAGGGACGCTGAAACTCAGCCAGCTCGGCCTTGGAAAGAACCCTCCTGAGGGTTGGCCGACCGGTCGAGAAGTCCTTGGCGGGCGACGGGTCCCTACTCATCGTCCGCGGTAGCTGCTCGGTCAGGTCGAGCGTCCAGATCATTATTGTGGCGTCCGACCCGACGCTTACGGCCTTTTTATTTCCCTCGTCGTCGTCAACGAGACAGACGCCGTTGACGGCCTCGGTGTGGCCCCATTCTCGGTCGAGAAATGAGCCGGACCCGGCGTCGTACAGCCTGACGGACTTGTCCGTGTTGGAACACCCGAGCAGGAAGTTCATGTCCCTGGGCTGCCACTGGCCTAGTGACAATGACTCGAGGACGGCCGATTCGGTAGAGCTCTCATCCATACACTTGAACGTGCAGAGTTGTCGGCCGGTGCTCAGGTCGAACTGGCAGATGGAACGGTCCAGGAAGGAGACAAAGGCCGTTTGGTTGTCTGGTCCCATCACCACGGAAGTGGGAGACGCTTTCAAGGTAATGACCTTGGAAGGGACAGCGGCGACGGCGTCGGGGTCGTCCTCCCTGGTGAGAATATCGTGCACCTGCATCGTCCTGTCCATGGAGCAGGTGATGACCCTGTCACCGGACGGCACCAAGACTTGGACGACCTTGGAGTTGAAGTCAATGGTCTGGAAGTGCTCGATGGTGCCGTTTGTGCTACGATGAAACAGCTGTGCGGTACGGTCACGCCCGCAACTAGCCATGAGAAAGGTCTCGTCATCCTCATAAAGGCTGATGCTGAGACAGTCGGCAGAATGGGCTTTGATATCCAGTAGGCAGTCACTCGTCACCATGTCGGTAACCTTGAGGACGCCCTGGCGATCAGATGTAACCAGCATCTTGCCGTTCCTCGACACACGGGCGCACGTCAATTGGTTTACGGCACCCAGCTCGGCTTCCTGATCCGAAGTGTCCACGGGTATGTGCACAAGGGATCGAACCCGGCCTTCAAGGTCCCAGAAAGCCACAATGCCTGATCCCGACCAGGTGAGGAACGCGGCATCCATGGGGTTAGGCTTGCAGAGAGGCTGTATTCCAACAATGGCCTCGCCGTGCCCAGGTAGTGTAATATGGGCACCAGCCTCTGCCTGGTTTCCCGGCATGTGGTCTGCACTCCAAACATCAATCGAGTGGTTGGCATCGATTGTAATGAGCCTTTGGCCCAAAAATCCCATGGCAACGGTACGTTGGCATGTCTGGGTGGTGCTCAGGACGCTTGTATCCATAGCATCCATGACGCCAGCCAAATCTAGCCTGGCATAATGGCCATCCTTTCCGCTTACATAGACCACCTTGTCCTGGATGCCAACGGACGTAATGGGGAAGCCCAAGTTGAGCACCTTGCGCAGCTTCAGGTGGCTGTCGTCGTCGTCGAATATGCAGACATCACCTGCTTCTGTGCAGATGATAGGGCCCTGCTTAGACACGGCGGCGCAGGTAAATGTAGCCTCCAGGAGGGTACCAAGCAATACGTTGCGGCCGGGTAACGTCTTTTGGGCCGTTGGCGGAGGGGCCGCGGGCTCACTAGGGAATTTCGGCTTGGTGGGCGAGGTGGACGGAGTCTCGTCGATCTTCCAGGCCTTGACGTGGCGTACACCAAGCGTGATGAGCACGTTGCCCTGCCATACCATGTCCTTGACAAAGGACGTGCAGCGGTTCTGCTGGAAGAGTTTGGCGGCTCCGGTGCGGGGGTCGATCTTCCAGACGTAGAGAAAGCCGTCGTTTGCGGCGCCGAGGGAGGCGAGGTACTTTGAGTCGGGAGACCAGGCAACAGCCTTGACGCCAAATGTATGCTCACTGATAGAGACGAGGGGCGTATCAGACGATGAATCCTGCAGGGTGAATATGAGAACGCGGGGTGCGTATCCAGTCTCGCCTACGGCCAGGTACTTGCCATCACGGCTCAGCGATAGACAGGTGGCAGCCTTGATGCGCTCCCGGCTGGTCCACGTCCTGGAGCCGGGGGACTCTGCCCATTCGGGGCCTCCACCGCTGTTGTATGGCGATTCTCGAGGGGCGACACGGCCTCGGCTATCGTTGGCCTTTGGTGTGGATGGTGTCGAGGGGGCATTCTGACTTGTGGAGGCTGGATAGAGAGCCTGAGCGGTGGGCCGAGCACGGTAGAATCGCTGTGAGTACTGCTGGCCATCGACGTGCACGGCGACGACGGCGCCGCCGGCGATATAGGCAAAGGAGTTGTTGACCGTATCAAGGCCGCATGGTGAGGAGCACGTGGTTCCCACGACCCTCTTCAGAGACAGACGCGACTCTTGGACAGCGCGGCCTCGTAGGGGAGATTTCGGGGCTCGCGCGAAGAAGGGAGAGTTTGAGGGTGTGAGCTTCAGGCGGTTGTTAGAGGGAGTCGCCGCCATGTTGGTGCCATTGAACCGCCCAGACGAGTCGGCGGTGCGGGACCAGAGATGACGGGTACCATGGGTACAGGAACGAGGAGAGAGATTGGTGAGGAGCTCGTATGTGGTGGTAGTATATCGTTGGTTGTCGTCGGTGTGTTTTTCGTTGTGCCTCGTCTGTTGATGGGATGTTGTGGGATGTTAAGTGGGCCGGAATAGGCTACTTTTTTTTCTTCTTCAAATGCTGAGAGGGGAGAAAGTGGGTTAGTCAATGCTGGACGGATGAAAAGTGATGATTTCCCTGAAGAGAGTAATAACCAATACTCACAGTGACTAAGGGACAAAATGGGTACGAGTAAAAGAGCGTGATGGCACCGTCGAGCGGTCAACAAGGAGCGTGGGGTTGGAATGTACGGAGTAGTAGAGGAGATATGTGTATGAGAAGAGAGGGGGGGTGAGGAGGAACAAGCAGGGAGAAGAAAGCAAGACGGCAGCGGTACGCACACCAAGTGAGCCCTCTGAAGACTAGAAGAGGAGGAGAGATGGGGATTCGACAAGCCGGGGGGTGTGTACGACCTGTATGATGATGAACGAGAAAAGAGATACTATTCCTCGTGTGTAGCAGGGGAATAATACGAGTGCAGATAGTTGCAGCGAAATAATAATACAGGTACTACATGTACTACGCCGTAGTACTCCGTACAAAAAAAGAGACTTTGTTTTTACGTGCCAGCGGTGACAAACTTCAGGTACCAAGAGGCACCAAGAGGCACCAAGAGGCACCAAGAGCAATAGAAGAGTGGGCGGTTGTCCGGGGCAGTAGAGGGCGAGGGATGACGATGATTGGCCGATGATAGGGGAGGTTGCAGGGCAATAGCAGGGTTGTCGCAGGGGATCTGGCAGCCATTGGCCGCTAACGCAGGTGGCAGCTCAGGGGTCTTATTATCCGTCTGTACTCGACTATCATGGACGGACTCGTAGTTGTACGAGTAGACGGTATTAATTACATATAACGGAGTATTAACATGAGTATTATGGCCATTCTGCAATAGGGGAAAATGGAAGCATTGAATTGATAACATACAACAATGGACGACTGTTGTTAAAAGGCCCTTGTCCGTACATGTAATAGTCGTACACTGGACTGGACGGTAGTACTAGCCTGTAGGTCCCGTCCTAAACATCACATGCACAAACATGCACCAACCGTCCAATGTGACGGGGCAACCAAACCAGGGGGGGCGAGCAGCGGCTCATGCCATCACCAACCTACAAACTACGTCAGCAGGGATCTCACGTGACATCTCTTGTTCTCATCGTCAGCGAACTACTACTCCGTACTCCTACCGTCTTCTCTCTCGACCGTCCAAGAACATTCCAATCCAAACAAAGAACACGCAGTTACGAGTCAAGCCAACAACAACGGCCAGGTTGAATACATGTAAAACACGGCACAAAAAAGAAAGAGACAAGTCTGACTCTCTCTTGTCTTTCCTTGTCTATACTGAAATGGGGGGTACCCGGCCCCTTTTCAACTGCGCTTGTTCTTTTTTTGGCCAGTCCATTTAGGTGGGCATCTCTTTTTACGGAGTAGCGTCACCCATAAGCCATGAGGAACCCCCGGTCAGTAAATGAGGATGCGCTTCGGAACCCCTGTTTTTATGTCAACTGGGTTCGTCTAGCCATTGCTACGGGGTCAGTGGTCATTGTTAGCCATCCAATGCACTGAGCGCCTACTCGTACTGGAATATGTGCCTATGGTCGCACCATGATGACATGTATTACGCTGCAGTACTAGCAAATCGTCTGATTACCTCGTTTGTGATAATACTCCGTATGCTCAAACCAGATACGTATTCCACGCATATACCGCGTTTTACCATTTAGGTCCGTATATGTACGATTATGGACATGTCTAACACATCAATGTATCCATGCCTGATGATCCTCCACCATCTCACTAACAGCTCACAACGTCATCTTGGCCTGGCCTAGGGACATCCTTCCCTCCTATCCAACTCCCCTTAATCCTAGCTACGCCAACAACGTCCCCCCACTCGACAGTACCAGTCAGCTCCCTCGGCATCCGTCCCTCAGTATAGGAGCTGCCAAAGTTGACGAGCCAAAGACTGTCCGCCGCTCGATCGACAAGAATGCTGTCGGGCTTCGCGTCGCCCCAGGGAGTCCCAGCCTCATGCAGCTTCCCCACAGTATAGTCGATCTGCGCAGACCATGCCTTACGCAGCTGTGCATCACACGCCAGGTTCACCGCTGCACAGTGCATCGTGCGGCGCCCGCAGTCGACGTAGCTACCAAGGAGGAAGCCGTACGAGATGCCGTCATCATCGCGCACGACGCCCTGGAGCCGCGAGATCCGAGGTCCCTCGTCTAGATGGGCGTCACGGTTCTTGATGTACGCATTGAGCGGATGAGCCTCTCTATGAGATGGCGAGGAGAAGTTGTCGCGGGAGAGGCGGATGTTGATGCGACGGCCATTGCAAAGGGTGATCATGGTAAATATTGATCTCGGGCTCTCATAGGACCATGCTGATTGTGGAAAATCATCGTTGAGGTCCACAAGGTCGTGGACACTGCTTATTGTCTACTGCTACTCTAGTGCTAGTAACGATTTATACTTGAGCAGCAGGACGAGAGGAGTCAGGAGCAAGAACTGGTCTGCTTTGTCTTCCTCGCGCGGAACCATCCCGCGCGCCCACGCCATTTACGCGAAACCCACCACGACAAGTGCCGTGTGTGCCATCCATGCCATCCGGGCCATCCCCCTAACATCCAAACAACAGAGCCTTTAACCCCCTTCCCCTTGGGACTTTTTTTAAGTATGCCAACGAACACCATCCTATTAGAGGATTCACGTGGTAGCGTTTCCATGTCCACAGGGCGTAGTGGGGGGAAATCCCGTTACGGAGTAGCGAGGCTGACTTAGATGTATCTAGGAGTAATCAACCCGACGCCCGATCATGCTCACCAGATAGGTGGTAGTATATATCTCTCAGATCCCGCGTTTGAAGTAAATAAAAGAGAGCACGAAAAAGAACAAATAATACAAATAATACTACGAAAATGAATACAATCCGTATGCAATACCCTCTCGCCTCTTGTCACCGCCTAGTCTAGCATCACCAACTGCATCACGTTGAAACACGACAAAGACCAGCATACACGACAAAGACCAGCATACACGACAAAGACATACACGACAAAGACACACATATACACAAGCAAAACACCAAACACCAAACACAAGATGCCAGACCGCCACCTCCGCGGCGACATCACCTGGAACCATGCCAAGTCCCGTCCGAGCCTATCCTTCCGAGAACCCCGCTCCGGCGGCATGGTATCGCGCATCGTGCTATCCATGGCCGTCCTCGCCACCGTAGCCTACGCGGCCATCGACCCAGGGGCCATGCGCCAAAACACCGCCCTGACGACAACCGTGGCCATAGGCGCCGTAGTCATGGGATTCCAATTCTACATCGTCGTGACGCGCTTCATGCGCTGCCTGCCCTACAGCACGTGGGTTGTGGTCGTGATGGACACCCTCTCCGTGATGGGGTGGGTGGCTGCCATTGTCGTCCTGTCGTACTGGCATCTGCGCGTGTTGTACCGTCCCCGTGCGGGCGGAACTGATCCAGAGGAGTGGTTGGCCTGCTATGGCGCAGATAATACCTTCAAGTTTCTCGATCCGAAGTATGGCGTGTCGAGCGATGTTAACCTCGTCTGGTGCCATGTGCAGGTCGACGGGAGGGATAGGCTGATTGGCAATGGGGCCGCTAGGGTGCAGCATCGGGCCATCATCGGCTTGTCGAGTGTCTCTCTGCTGTTTAATGCTCTTGTGCTGTTCATCTCGGCCAACAAACTGAGGGACCCGTTCTGGTGCAAGGTTTAGACATCCCTCAGAGATAGTAGTATATAGACTTTAGTACATATTGTACACCATCTTGTTATATCCATGTCATACTTATTGCTAATACTCAATGTCCAATGCGCAATCTACTGCTTATTATCGTATATACATTTTATAACGCTCACTATAACACTCTCACTACACCACCAATCCCTCATCCGACGCCTCGTCCCGCTCCAGCCTCTCCAGTCCCGACCCAACAGCACCATACACCCTCAGCGGTACCATGACATCGAAGCTCTCGCAAGCCAGGTTCTCCGCCGCAGCGAGCACCAGCCCACCCCTCTCATCCTGAGAAATCTGTTCCAGGAGAGGATGCGAGGGTGGCTGACGTCTCTCACCATGTAATAGACCATCTGTATCGCCATCGTCTTCATCATCGTCTCCCCCATTTTGTTCTCGTTCTTCGTCCCGCTGTTGTTGCTGTTGCTGTTGCTGTTGTTGTTGAGGTGTGAGTGCCGCAATGACGAATTCAACCCGAATCTTCCACTCTAGACTTATCCCGCTCGTGACAAACTCTGGCGTGGCGGATATGGGGATCGTGGGGGTGAAGACGACGCGGCGCGAGTACAGCGTCGTGTCCGACGACGTGACGTACACCTTACGCGTGACACGCTGGATACTAGACTCTGACCGGACCGCCAGGGAGGGGTCCACGCGCTCGCACGTCTCGAGGGTCGTGTGCACGGCGTAGCAGGCCATATCCGCCCCCGTCAGGTCGATGGCCATGGTGACAGTCTCGCCTAGCCGGTACGAAGGGCGCGTGAGCATGACGACACCCACGCGCTGCCCGTTGCGCGAGATCTCGAACCGGTTGGGGCTCTGCTGGCCCTCGCCTGTCATGTTGCTCCGCATGATGGCAAAGTGGATGGCGTCGCTGCTCGATGGCGCGCCACCCGCACCGTCCTCGGGACCGAAGCCGGACCCGCGCCGTGACAGGCTGCCCGGTCCAGAGGGAGAAAGAAGCTGTCCGTTGTTCTCGTCCCGGGGCCGCGTCACCAGCTCGTCCACGTATGTGAGGAAGTCGTTCATCGTCGCTGGCGCCCTGGACAGAGCTTTGCTCTTGTGCGTGAACGGTGGTCTGGGAACGCCTAGGCTGTTGCCGCTGCCGCTCCCGCCGCCGGAAACACCACCAAGAGTCTTGATCTTGGCCTGGTCTTGGAGGAGGATATAAGGGTGCATCAGGTCGTGGCCGAGGATCTCGCCGGAGCTGTTGACGCCGCCCAGGACGCGGAAGGGGGCCTCAACCGACCGCACCTGCTGCTCCTTGGGGCCCCCGGCCTTTTGCGTCCCGATGACGAGGCTGTACGAGATCTTCATGGCCTTACCCTTGTGACTCGGCGGCAGCCCCCTAGGCAGCCTGGTCGTGTACTCGAACGAACGGCTCTCCCCGGGAGCCAGTCGCAGGTCGACAAACAGAATCGACTGCGACGTGCTGAGCAGGGGAACGGCCTTGGAGTTGGCCACCCCTCGCATCTCCCTGATTGTGCTCAGCTCATTTCCGCCGAGCAGGTCGCCCAGCGAGTTGCTGATATTGCTCCAGCCCAGGCCCCTGAAAAGCCCGCTCTCGCGCTGCCGGCTGGGTTCGAGGCCGACGACTCCGCCGCCGCGCCCACCCACAACGGCCTTCTTCTTGACCAACTCAAAGGGCGCCAGGTCGACGAGCGACCCGTCCAAGGTGAAGGAGCCCTGTATCTGGACGTGCCCCATCATGAGCGTCTCGGGGGTGTGGGGTTTCTGCGGGGCCAGGCTCGACTGCCTCCGCAGATGCGACGAAGGCTTCCCCGGACTCTTGTGCGGATGGGGGACGTACTCAGATGCCAGAGTTTCCGACGAGTGGTTGCTCACGGCGTAGAACTCGCCGCTACTGCGGGGTGTGGCCTCGGTCAGTGTGTTGCTAGCCAGGATCCTGGCCGCGGGCTGGGGCTTCTCCGCCTTGGGAGACCCCTGGGTCCTTGCACTGCGCGTCGGGACGCCGCCGCCATTCTGGTCCGTGGGACTCAGGAGGCCCTGGTCGGTCGTCTTGTTGGGGTTCACGGGTGGTGGTGCATCCGAGGATGGCGGCGGAGCTGCCGGAAACCGGAACTCTGGCATCGGCCTTGGAGACGAGCGGGGGGATTTGCGGGATAGGTCGAGGGCGGCAGAGGGGTTCGGGCTGCCAAGCCCGTTGCGTAACCTGTCGAAGCTGTTGGGGGGGAACGAAGACGAAGGGGGGCCAGTCGGCGTCCCGGCGGCCGAGGACCCAGAGGACTGTCGATGCGGCAGGATCTGTAGACTGGTGGCGCGGGCATGCGCGCGACCAGGTCTCGGAGGTGCACTCCTCGAGGAGGACTGGCCGGGACGCTCATTCCGTAGAGCCTGGTCCTCGGCCGTGGTGGTCGATCCGATGGACACGATGGACACGGAGCGCTTGTGGGCGTGGCCGCCGGGACGGCTCTCGGAGCGGCCGGCGCCGGCGGGCCAGTGTATCGACGCTGAGCGGCCACGGGATCCCGATGGCAGATTGACCGACAGGGCCGACCGGTGATGGCCACGTCTGGTGTTTGCCGTCGAAGGGGGAGGCTGGGCCTGCTGCTGGTTGGCCTTGGCGGCGCGCGAGCTCAGGGCCGAGGATGCGAGGCGGGCCGACGACGGCGGCGGCTTCTGGTTGCGATCCTGGTCGGAGGCGACATTCTTGAAGGTGATGGTGCACTTGACCTCCTCGCCGGCAAAGATGGTCTGGTCGTGCCAGTGGACAAAGACGCGGAGGTTGCTGGGATCCTCGGACGGGGCCATGGCGTGTGTAGTATGGACTATGTACTATTGACCCTAGTACTCGTGGTAAGGGCGATGTCGGCGGATTCGAGGCAGGCAGCACCTTTCAGCGTCGTCGGGTGACGTGGAGGAGGCGGCGCGCAGGGGAAGGAGAATGGTGCCTCATCTCCAGCTGCTCTTTCCCAGTATGGTTGGGTATGGGGCACAAGCCGGCGTGGGTACCTGTAGATTGTGGTTGTAATATCGTGGGAGGTCGTGATGGGGAGAGGGTGAGCTTGATGAGCCCACGTCATCTAATTGGAGGCGGCGGGAAAGGAGGTAATTGGTGGCACCAGCAGGTGCTTACTGTAGGAGCTCCCATCTCCATGCCCCTAAATTACAGCGAGGCGAGCACCTATTACTTGGGGGTGCATTGCGCTGGAACATGCCGTATTAGAGATCCGGTGCAAAGTCGCCTACCCTGCAGCAGGCCCTTGGGTCAATTTTTTGGACGCATTGGCATATGCCATGCGAGATGCAGGGTCCTGTCCGCGTACCCTCTGGTCTATAAAGCATAAAGAGGGTATGTTATCAGGTAAGAGCTGGTGACAATACTGCCAAAAGTTTGTTTTGCATTGATTAGTTGGTACCCTTGCGTCTGTCCCGCAGCAGAGCCTCATCGTCAGGGCTGCGATGTTGTGTAGTGTCCCTGATGGGGCGATGACGGCATGTCGTCAGTGGCATAACCATCGGTTGGACCGGTACAGACTGGAGCTTTTCAAGATGATATTACAACATTGTACATAGGGAATACAGTCATGGAAGATCAAGCCACCGAGGGATCCGAAGCCTTACCAGCACTACTTCATCGGACAGGCTACCCTGCATATGAGGATGGATAATACTACAGATAGTATTATACGTCGAGACGCATGTACAACAAGGTGCGGAGCATTACCAGTAGTACAGGTAATGGTAACAAGGTCAAGCCAGCTTGTAACAAAAAACAAAAAAAAGAGGATTTATTTCCAAGGCGGCAAAGGCGCATCGCGACGGCCATGACTCGGGGCTTTTGTTCTGTGAACAGCGGGGACCTCATGCGTGGTAGACCCAGAAGTGACGTAGAAGGGGAAGAGTTTTGTACTCCGTAGCAGCAGCAGTAGTAAATAGGAATACCCGAGTCGGTTGCACACGGCACAGAGGAACCCATAGTACTATGCAACATGCACGTCGTTTTGAGATGTGAAAATCTGCTACTATTGCTACTACTAGGAGATGTGTGTTCCTGAGTGGGCGGGTATGCACGTCGTACGTAGGGACACCCAAGGTCAATAGTAGGGTCCGCTTAGATGATATTGGCCAAGAAATGAGGCTGTATCTGTAAGATGAGATGGATATGCATGACAGAGCGGTAGAGCGGGAGAGTTTTTTTCTCCTTCTTTTCTTTCTTTCGCTTTTTTCTCCGCTTCTCCTCTCGTATATTTTCTTGCTGAGTCTGGGAATCTTCTGAGTCTGCTCGGTTATATGACTTGTCCTTTATCTACTCATACGAGTAATTTGATGTATTATTCAGAGTCACCGCCATGGCGGCGTCTAATTAGACACACGACATGGGAATACAACCACACGATACAACTTCAATGTTGATTAATACATGTTTACGTTAAACTTTAGTCTGTACCTGACAAAGAGGCTCAGCAGAGTACGGAGGTCATATACAACACGTACGACTATACGAGTACGGAGTATAGTACATGGAAGTGAAAAGCTGTGAATATAATACTAGAGAGACCTGGAGCTCTTAATAATACTCGACTATGAGTGGTCGAGCCTATTGCGTGCTCTGCGTCTTCTGCGGTGCTGCTCTCGGCGCTGTTGACCCTCTTCTCCCCCCACCGAGTTGCACGGAATACTTGGTAGAAACGCTGGTGTAAGCTTGGCTCTGCACCTGAGTCCACACTATGACATAGCAAGTTGAGCTATGGATACGGAATATGCAGAATTCCTATTTTTTCTTCTTCTATTTTTTTCAGGGTAACTGCGGAGGTTCTCTTAATTTGGATGCAGCTTTGTTTCCCCAGCCAGGACCTAATAGTACATGCATGTCCAACAACTACTACCACTAGTACTACGAGTACTCGTGCTACTAGTATCCAAGTAAAACAATACAAAGAGGCGCAGTTTCGCATCAAAGGAGATGCCCCGCCTGCGGTTCAGCGAAAAATGGGGTGAAGAGGGGGGAAGAAGGGAGGGTGGACTGGGATAGCTAGTATTATCACCCAGCTCTAGATGCTCCTGTGTCGTGTGAACTCGTGATATACGAGTAAACGACCGTTATTTCTGGCAATACTCCGTATTATTGCTGATGATGCAGCGTCATATCTGTAATTGCTACCCCGTACGATGGAGGACTCATATCATTGGCTGAACTGCATCATTTGCGGTGCCGCGACGCATACATGTATATGATTCTCTTTTTTTCGCTCTCCTTTACGCCGAAAGCGCGCTGTGCGAACAGGCTGGTTGTTGGGCCATTAGGCTAGACAGGTTCACGAACCATATACCATATTAGGAAAAAGAAAAATGAGGCACTGAAAGGAAGAAAAAAAAAAACCATTAATAAGAGGAATTGTTCCAGTGGTTCCGAATACAGGCAATAATACAATATTATTTGCCATCAACTTACTGGCAAAACGGAGAATATGTAGTCGTAATGCGGATGCCATCGGTAAGGAGTCGAGCTCCGTAACCCCGTAACACGTTACAAGATGATAGATTTGGGTGTTCAGTGCTGGTCGTTGCTGGTCCTGACTTGGGGTAACGACTCAGGGAAAGCATCATGTGCCGTTATTTTTGACTTTTTCCCCATACCTTTGAGTGTGTCTGTAATTTTCCGTATTACGAATCCTACTCCATGAGCTAGACCCCGCCCTTCCAGTCTCTCTGTGTCTCTCTCCTTGTTTTTCCTCTCCCCCGCCTGACCCGTGATGTTGGCGCATCCGCAGCTCCGGTCGGTATTGTGTCCATGCCCACGAGACTGGGGCAAGCTTCGTTCGCTTCCCATCCCACCCTCCTTCTTTCTTTGTCCGTCCCTCCTCCCCAAGGAATCGTGGATGAGGGGGGGGACGTTACTGTATTAGCGCCGCAGAGGGAGAGATGGTTGGCGTCATTGGCCCGCTATTGCGGAGGAAGCACAAAAAAAGGGCGGGGGAGAATGTATGGCAGTATTACTCCGTATGCCTGTTAGTGGGAATTTTAAAGTCATGGCTGCCCCCCCTCCCCCCCCCGTCTCCTTCCTCCCCCCCCACAGGTCATGAACCCGCCTCGGAGCCGCAATCGACCATGTATGGGCCTGTACTGTACCCTGTCCCGTTGCGGAACATGTCATCATTCACCAGCAGTGCGGGACCTGGGGCGCTCCTGGGGGGGTCATCATGTCTCTGGAACCTTGATGGGGCAGCTGGGGGAGAGGGAGGGACTTTGGGGTCGGTCCCATGGCTGCATGCTTTCCGCGGTGGGCTCGGTGGTTAGCCAGTCGGTGGTTGGTGGTTTGAGAGTATGGGGGAAATGGAAAGATGGAAGGTGGAAGTTGGAAATGGGGAGGGGACCTTTTCCCCGCCAAGAGGACATGGACAGAGCCCCCTCGGAGGTCCATTATCCATCCATGGGTCGTACCTGCCCTGGTACATGCTGGAATATGACAGCTACAGGGCCTGGGCAGTCTAGACTACAGGCCAAGGCTACAGGCCTATTCTACCACCTAGATAGGCTACAGGCCATTACAGCGTATTCGTGGTCTATTACGCTTAGGCAGCGCGATGCTACGTAATGCACGAGTAGTAGATTCATCTACCGTTTCCCCGCCAAGTTGGCTTGGCCGTTTTAGAAAACGGACATTCAAGGTTGAACACTACTCACATCTCTGCCGAGAAGCGAGGTTCGTGGCAAAAGGGAACGACATGGAAGACTCCGTTAGTACTACGAGCACGGAGTACGAGTAGAAGTGCTTCTAGGGACAGTGTACTGCTAGTAATGCTGTATTAGCTTGTAGTACAACAACTTTGGTGCAAGTATTCATCACTGCATGTATATGGCCACCAATAGCGTCGAGGCCAAAAAAAATACTCCATTCAAACGCTGGTTGCATGCACCCGCAACCAACCATCTGTCGCCCTCAAATTGGAATAATCTGGGTCCATCCATCATTGAGGGGCAAAAGCGCCACATCTGGTTGCTCCAGAGCGGGGTACATTGGGGGGATGGAGTACCTGTATCATCATGTACCGCTAGCAGCGCAGCCTGTGCAGGTAGAGACAACATTGAACGTACTCCGTACTACCTCACAATGCCCGAGTGCGAACTAGTAGCACTGACTGCACGGCTCATGAGTAACGAGTTACATGTATCTCTACGGAGTATGCTCACTGTTATTATCGTCATCTAGCACCGATAGTTACCTAGGAATAGTACTCGTACTGCGTAACAGGGGTCGGAGCCGACGTCAGAGAGGATCCAAGGACCCTCTTCCAACCCCACCAACCTGTACGAGACTACGAGTACCTCACCAAAACGGACCAGCAGAGTATTGCCTGCGTGTTCAGTGACGCCCTGGGTGAATGATACCTCTCGCACTCCGTACACCATGGATAGTACCTTGGGGTGTGAGCTGTTGCTGGCTGACTTCGTCTACCGAGTCCTTCCACTCCCATCTTCCATGGCTCCGTGCATTGCGGTCCCGTAACTCCGACTAGTTGAAGCCAAGCCAAGGCACCGTTCCCATCTCTCCACCGAGCGAGCTGTTGTCTGCCCTCTCTTGCCTCTTTGCCTCTTTGCCTCTGTCTCCCTCCCCCTCTGAGCTCCATGTACTTAGAGCCCTGACGTCCCTCCTCGTCATCGACTTTTTTTTTTTTCCCCTTTCCCTTCTCCTCATCTTTTTTCTGCAATTTCACTTCTCATATACATCAACTCCCCCCCTCATCCATCCTTCAATACAACTTCATCACGACTTTATACCCTTCCACACATTCTCAGAGATACCCCCCCTTCCTCCATATACCCACTCACAGCACACACAACGCCATCATGAGCCTCACAGTCGACCTTCACACGCCCATCACTGGGTCGTACAAGCAGCCCATCGGCCTGTGAGTCCACGCCGCCTCCCGTCCAACACACAAGTCTCACGTGCCTCTTTACTGACCCGACATCCAGGTTCATCAACAACGAGTGGGTCGAGGGTGTTGACAAGAAGAAGTTCGAGGTCATCAACCCCGCCACAGAGGAGGTCATCACCTCCATCTGCGAGGGTAACGAGAAGGATGTTGACGTTGCCGTCAACGCTGCCCGCAAGGCCTTTGAGGGCGAGTGGAGCCAGGTCCCTCCCCATGGCCGTGCCGTCCTGATGATGAAGCTGGGCGACCTGGTCGAGAAGAACACTGACCTCATCGCCGCTGTTGAGTCGCTCGACAACGGCAAGTCCATCACCATGGCCAGGGGCGACGTCGCTGCTGTCGTCAAGTGCATCCGCTACTACGCTGGTTGGGCCGACAAGATCCAGGGCAAGACTATTGATGTTGCCCCGGACATGTTCCACTACACTCGCTACGAGCCCGTATGTCTCCCCTACCTTCTCTTTATCGTCAAATTGAATCACGGCGACTAACGAGTTTCTCCATCATGTAGATTGGCGTCTGCGCTCAGATCATCCCTTGGAACTTCCCCATCCTGATGCTTGCGTGGAAGATTGGCCCCGCCCTGGCCACCGGTAACACCATCGTCATGAAGCCCGCCGAGCAGACTCCCCTGTCTGCCCTCGTCTTCTCCAACCTGGTCAAGGAGGCCGGCTTCCCCCCCGGTGTTTTCAACGTCGTCTCTGGTACCGGCCGCGTCGCTGGTGCTGCTCTGTCCTACCACATGGACGTCGACAAGATTGCCTTCACTGGCTCCACTGGCGTTGGCCGCACCATCATGAAGGCTGCTGCCGAGTCTAACCTGAAGAAGGTCACTCTCGAGCTCGGTGGCAAGTCGCCTAACATTGTCTTCAACGACGCCGATATCGAGCAGGCCATCTCGTGGGTCAACTTCGGTATCTTCTACAACCACGGCCAGTGCTGCTGCGCCGGCACCCGCATCTTCGTCCAGGAGGGCATCTACGACAAGTTCCTCGAGGCCTTCAAGAAGCGCAGCCAGGAGAACAAGGTCGGCGACCCCTTCCACGAGGAGACCTTCCAGGGTCCCCAGGTCAGCCAGCTCCAGTACGACCGTATCATGGGCTACATCGAGACGGGCAAGAAGGAGGGCGCCAAGGTCGAGGTTGGCGGTGTTCGCCACGGCGACAAGGGTTACTTCATCAAGCCCACCATCTTCAGCAACGTCACCAACGACATGACCATTATGCAGGAGGAGATCTTCGGCCCCGTCTGCGCCATCACCAAGTTCAAGACCGAGGAGGAGGCCATCAAGCTCGGCAACGACACCACCTTCGGTCTCGCCGCCGCCGTCCACACCACCGACCTCAACACGTCGATCCGTGTTTCCAGGGCCCTGAAGGCTGGTACCGTCTGGGTCAACTGCTACAAGTATGTCCACCACTTCCACTTCATTTTTCTCCTCATTTACGGTTGACTAACATTTCTCTCTCTTTCAGCATGCTCACCGCCGAGGTTCCCTTCGGTGGCTACAAGGAGAGTGGTATCGGCCGCGAGCTTGGCGAGGCTGCTCTGGCCAGCTACACTCACAACAAGTCGGTCGGTATCCGTCTGGGTGGACCTTTGTTCTAAGAAACAGCAGGACAATACCATGGGTGTGAGGAACTTGGGTTATGATTTCAAATTATCCACGTAGCGAACGTGGGGGTTAAGCGAATGTGCTATTATGAATTTGTATTTGTCTTTTATTTATCCTTCATTCAAGGAAACAAACAGAATGAAAAAAAAAAAATTCTCAAATCAATTGAGCTGCTCAATGTGAACAAAGTCGTAGAAATAAAAAATATGCCAACTGATGGCCCTACGTCAGCGATTGAGCGAGCTAGTGGCGCTTATCGATAACCTCCATCTGGGCGACGCGGTGCCGAAAAAAAAGACAAAAGGCTGGCGACTCCCAACTTGCGCCGTCATCACCTCATTACCTGAGTTAGCGACGAATTGACAAACCACCACTCACCTCGGTGCACATTTCGACGCACACATACCTGACGAAGAAAAACCGAGTACGCGTCAACTGCAGCAGCCGTCGCCACTGCCGCTGCCGCCGCGACCGCAAGCATGTCGGCAATCTACAACCTGGAGCCGCAGCCGACGGCGTCGGCCATCCTACACACGACGCTAGGCGAGATCTCGGTCGAGCTATTCGCGAAGCAGACGCCCCTGACATGCCGCAACTTCCTGCAGCTCGCGTTGGACGGGTACTATGACGGGACGGTGTTCCACCGACTGGTGCCGGGCTTCATCGTGCAGGGCGGCGACCCTACGGGCACGGGCAACGGCGGGGAGTCCATCTACGACGGCGGCGCGCTGTCGGGGGACCTGGAGGCGTGGCCTATGGACACGCGACGGGGGCGCAACGCCGGGCCCCACGGCGTCAACTTCCGCGACGAGTTCCACTCGCGGCTCAAGTTCAACAGGAGAGGCTTGCTGGGCATGGCCAACGACGGCAGGACCGACACCAACGGGAGCCAGTTCTTCTTCACGCTCGATAAAACAGAGGAGCTGAATGGCAAGAACACCCTGTTTGGACGGGTGGCGGGCGAGACCATCTACAACCTGGCCAAGATTGGCGAGTCCGAGGTGGTGGAGGGGTCGGATAGGCCGATGTACCCCATCAAGATTGTTCGGGTGGAGATCCTGGTCAATCCGTTTGATGATATGGTCAAGAGGAGCAGGGTGGCTGCGCCGTTGACTTCGTCGACAACACAGAAGAAGAAGCCGGAGACGAAGAAAAAGAGGAAGGGCGGGCAGAAACAGTTGCTCAGTTTTGGTGATGAGGAGGGTGAAGAGGAGGATGTGGTGCCGGTGCCGAAGAAGGCCAAGTTTGATACCAGGATTATTGCCGAGGAGGAGGGCGATGATGAGCCGGTGGTGAAGAAGTCGAAACCTAAGAAGAAGACACAGCAACCAAAAGAGGAGGTGGTGCAGGAGCAGAAACAGGAGGAGAAGAGAAAAGAACCTACACCTACACCATCACCATCACCATCACCGGAACCAGAGAGGCAAAAGACGGCCTTGGAAAAGGCAAACGAGGAAATGGCCGCTATCAAGGCCTCGCTGCGAAAGACGGTGCACACCGAGGCTGCCGTCCGACCGGACAAGAGGAAGAAGTCTGCCCTGGAATCCATGATCCCCGAGACGTCTGTGCGTGGTGCACGAAAGAGACGACCTGGTGCTACGGCCACGGAGGATCCCAAGGTCCTACGTATGCTGGATGCATTCAAGTCTAAGCTTGATAGCACCGCCGCCACTGCATCACCTACCACTGAGAAGAAGCCGAACGAGAACAACAACAACAACAACAACAACGACGACGACAACAAGAAGAAGGATGATCATACAGGTGAAAGTGTACCTGACGATGGCGAAGCAGCACTGTGCGATCTACATTTCATCGCCAACTGTCAGAGCTGCACGTCGTGGGATGGGCAAGGCGACAAGGAGGACGCAGACGAGGACGACGACGCGAGCTGGATGACGCACTCCCTCTCCTTTGCGGCGGATAAGCTCGGTAAAGATCTGATGTACAGGAAGAAGGCGGAGGAGGAGCTGGTGGTCATTGATCCCAGGGAGAAGGCCAAGTCTTTCAAGGAGGGGAAGAAGGCGGATAGGGATAGGGGGGATGGTAGGCAGTGGGATCAGAGGAGGGATCAGGCTAGGAATGCCAAGTTGGCGCAGGCTTCGTCTTTGGCTGGAAGGGGAGCGAAGTAGTGTTAGGATTGAAGTCATGTATATTCCATGGGAGGTGTAGTATTAGTATGGGTAGGATACAAAGATGCATATATAGCAAAAGAGCAAGATACAATACATCTACAGATGCTTCTCGAGGGTCTTGCCGAGGTGGACCGTAGCTATCCGAAAAAGTGTTAGCACGGTACGTACTTCTAACATGGGAATCTTGAATTTGGCAGTTTTTACCAATCTCTGTCTCAGACGAAACTGCACAACTGGCATTGTTTGCTCTTCTATCCCTTGTCTTGATGCGCTTTTTCTCTACGCGTATTCGTTTTCATCTCAATTTTTTGTATCCTACTTTGCTTACTAGCTGTACAGCATCATTTCAGCACGTGAAGGCGGAAAGAAAGCGCATATGTAAAAAAACACATCCACCAAGTCCCTCCCCCACCGGAACAAACACTCCGTACGTACTAAGAGTCTAGCCGTAGTACGAGATTCATCAGATTCACGATAAGAGCGACGAAAATAAAGCGTTGATCAAGTTTGATTCAAGTCATTCACTCTTACTATAGTAAAATCTCTTCAACGACGCCAATGTTAGAATACCTCATTCTCCCCCTCATCACCATGTCTATCTGAATACAGTCAATCTTAGTAGTAAGCGGTGTGCTCTGATAAAAAAACGTGGCACGTTTTGTGACTAACCTTGGCTAGATCGAACATTTGGTTGGGTACCGGTCACCTGTTTTTTTCCCTCTCTGATTTTTTGCCCATATTATTTTTTTTCTCGGCTGGCTTGGCTTGGCTCTTGCGATATCGAGATCACCAAAACTCTTTTTCCCATCCACCACCTCTCCTCCGCTCTCTCCTGCACCACACACCACAATCCAACTTTTCTCTCCCTACACCAAGTGGCTGTTCACACAGACACACATTGAAATTTATTACGACCCGATAAACGAAAAAAAAAAAAATCTGCTTCAATCGATAGAATAATATAAGAAAACACATCTTCGCGCGACCGTATCGGAACCAAAGGAACCCCTCTACGTTTTTCCCTCTCTCGCGCCTTCATATTCCCCATTGCGCCATAATCCCAAAAGAAACAACTGGACCGACCAACTCCAGCGGATCAGTCGGATACACAAAACGCATCCACTTCCGATAGAAAGCGCGCCTTCGAATCCTCGTCCTCGTGTTGTGTGTGTTTGGGGGAAACGCTGATCAAGGGCTCTGCAACGTCAGAGATCCCTCCATCTTCCT
>FYEV01001566.1:98704-113391 GCA_900188565.1 Geosmithia flava
CCCCCCCTCCGCCATCCTCCGCCTCCGCCAGTTCCGCCATACACACCCGCGCGCGCGCGAGTGTGTCATCAAATGTCCAACTCGAATCATCGAAAGAGGCCAGCCCCAGGTGCGACACCAATGGTTCCTAGGCAGAATCAGCAGCAGCAGCAGCCGCCACAGGCGCCCAACTTCGCGCCCGCGACGACCGACCAGATGGTCCGGTGGAACGGCGCTGCCGATCCCATGGCTGCCTTTGTCGACGGCACAACCACCGGTCCTGCCGGCGTGGCTCAGCAGCCCGCCAACTCGTACGAGCTCGTCCAGAGTCAGCGCCAGTTCCCCCAGGGTCTGAACGCCGCTGCGAACACGTCTAATTCGCTTGCCCGACGGCCCGTCAATCAGGGCTTCATGCCGGATCCCTCCCAGGTCAGCTTCGATCCGAGCTGGGCTAGCTTCATGGGTGGTGGCGGTGCCGACGACGGAGCGGGTGCGGCGGCTGCGGCAGCAGCAGCAGCAGCGGCCGCCGCGGCGTCCTCGTCCTTGGTCCCCCTCAATCACGATGAGACTGCCAATCCCGGCGAGGAGAACCTCGAGGATATGGAGGAGCGGGCGCAGAAGGCCAAGCGAGAGGCCTTGGCTAAGCGGAAACAGATTCCGCCTTTTGTCCAGAAACTCAGCAGGTATGTCATCATCATCGTCCCAACTCGACTATAATGCCGATTTACTAACGGTGCGTGTTTGCAAATAGTTTCCTCGAGGAAGGTAAAAACGAAGATCTGATTCGCTGGTCAAATAAGGGCGACTCCTTCATCGTCCTGGACGAGGACGAGTTCGCCAAGACGCTCATCCCCGAACTCTTCAAGCACAACAACTACGCCTCGTTTGTGCGACAGCTCAACATGTACGGCTTCCACAAGCGCGTGGGACTCTCGGACAACTCGATGCGCGCTAGCGAACGTAAGAACAAGAGTCCTAGCGAGTACTCGAACCCTTACTTCCGCCGCGGCCATCCCAACCTGCTCTGGCTCATCAACAAGCCCAAGAGCGGCGGCAAGGGCGGAAACAAGAAGACGCACAAGAGCGAGGAGCCCGACAGCGACGAGGAGATTGGCCTGGGCGGAGGGCTGCACGACGACGGCCACGGCCACGGCCACATCCACCATCCCCAGGGCGGAGGCGGCATGCAGCATGCGCCCAAGGCTCTACCCGCAGCGGCGACGACGACAACATCGGGCGTAGGAGGAGCCGGGGTGGGCGTGGGAGCAGGCGGTGTCGCAGCGTCAGGAGGCGTACCAGGACCAGGAGGGGAAGGCAGTCTGCAGCGTAAGGAGATGTCCTTGATCCGCGAGGAGATCAAGCAGGTGCGGGAGCAGCAAAAGGTGATATCGCGGACCATCTCGCACCTCCAGCAGAACAACCGAGACCTGTACAACCAGGCGCTCATGTTCCAGAACCAGCACGACCGGCACCAGAACTCCATCAACGCCATCCTGCACTTCCTCGCCAACCTGTTCCGCAAGTCTCTCGAGGAGCAAGGAAGCGGCCAGAGCGCCGGCGATCTCCTGTCCAGCATCCTGGCCAGCCAGCAGGCCACGGCGGCCAGCAGCAACACGCAGCAGGGCACCGTGGTAGACCTGGGCGACTTCTTCCAGAACAGCCCGGAGTCGGCCTCTGCTCTGTCGACGACGCCGCACCACCAGAGGGCTCGCGGTCTGCTACCCCCCATACCTGACAATTCGTCATCAACAAGATCGACACCAGCTGGCACTGCCGGCGCCGGCACCGGCGCCAACAGACGGAACCAGGCGGCACCGGCAACGGCAGCAGGTGGTGGTGGTGCAGGAGCAGGAGGAGGATACCCCCGATACCAGGAGACAGGCCAGGTGACGGAGCTGGCAGACGCGGCCGACACACCGCCGACGCTACGACACGAGCTGGAGAACAACCCCCAGGAGCAGATGATGCGCATCATCAACAACCACAACAGCGCCAATTCCCTGGGAGGCATGGATCTCCCCGACGCGGCCGACTTTGTGGGCAACACGCCTCCCAACCTCAACAGCGACCAGCGCGACCAGCTAGCCAACCTGATGAGCCGACAGCAATCAACAGCATCACCTTCCACACGCAACGCCAACATCAACAATCGTCAAACCAACTCTGCCACGCCCCGATCCTCAGCCGCACCTACACCTCGACCATCAGCAGCGACAGCAGCACCATCCCCCGCAGCACCACCCTCCCTATCGCCCATAATGCACTCCCCCGCCATGCAGCCCCTCTCCATCAACCAGATCAGCACGAACCAGACAGAGCTCGAGCGACTGCAGGAACTACAGACACAGCAGGACGCGAGGATAAACGAGCTATCGGGCATGCTGGGACCGCTCAGCCCGTCTGGACGTATCCCGCCCCTGGATGACGGTACCCAGAGTAATAGCAACAACACCAACAATAACAGCCATTCGTTGGATCATAATGGCATTGGCGGTGGTGGTGGTGCTCCGAACTACTTTGATCCGCAGAATGTCGATCTGGATCAGTACTTTGACAGTACGGCTTTTCTGGATGATGGTCTAGGTGGTGTGGGGGATGACTTTGACTTCGGTACGGGAACTGGTGGCATCGGTGGTACCGGTACGGGTGGCCCCGCTTCGCCTGTTAAGATGGAGCCGGCGGTGTCGCCGAATGGGAATACGCCTGGTTCTGGGGTGACGGAGGAGTTGGTCAGGGATGAGGATGATGGTGGTAGTAAGAGGAGAAGGGTGCGATAGTTTTTTTCTCGTACACACTTCTTCTTCTTCTTCTTTACAATCCTTCGTCTTTACAGTCCTTCTTCTACGGATGGCCTCTTTTTTCCCTCTCTGATGGAGTTGCAACTACTTTTTACACGGTTTAAAAAATATTTCTCCTTCTACTCTTTCTCTTCTTCGGCTTTATTCTATTTCGCGTTGGAAGAAGGAAGGAATACAATAGCCAAATACTAGTATTTTAATGAGTTTGACAATTCTGGGGTTCTTACTTTCTACTTGTTATCTCTCAGGTTCTGAGGGATGGGCGTCTTTGGGGTATTGGGGTTGAGAATAAAAAAAATAAAGAATACACGTTACAGACATGCATACAATGATCACGGTGATGATGGACATGAAGTGAACAAGGAGCTGGAGTATTGATGACGTACAGTTAGTTTAGGGTTGAAGATGTGTTCTGATGAATAAAGAGTGTGTTCTGTAACGGAACAAAGGGGGGGTTTCTTGCTCTTCAATACGAATCATTCTCAGGATCAAGTGTCTTTCTAAAACAACAAACTGGTGAAGAACCAGGGAACAAGAACGGCCAGAACAACGAGAACAATAAACCAGAGTACAGAATAAAGAGAGGACAAGAGAATGGTGAACAATATGTGAGGATATAAAGAAATAAAACAAGAGTGTGGTGTACTATGTGACCCTTTGTCCCGTGGCAGTCTGGACAAAGAAACAACCGTCTTTGTCCTGATACCAAAAACACTCGACACCACTCAACACCACTCAACAAGACAAACATGTTCATTCTTTGTCCCTTCAAAACAACACTCCATGCCAATCAATTTGGGAGGAAGGAGCCTCACACGAGACTTGACAATGCTCTTGTTCAGTGTTTGCTCAGGGGCACAATGATCTGGCTCAAAGACAGCTAGTTCTGTTCAAAGGAAGTCGAAACATGGTCAAAGGCAGACACAGCCATCATCAAAGGAAAGATAAAACACCATACAAAGAGGACAAAGCCATCGCCAAAGCAAACAACTACCCCCTCACTCGTCTCCCATCTCACTCCAGAAATGCATATAAACCCTTTCTCATCCTTTGGAAATCTAAAGGAAAAAACCAGAACACATCACAACACTTCAACAACACAATCATCAACTCATAACAACTTCCTTCATATTCACCTTGAACTTTTCTTTTTTGACTAACAAGCACATCCCAGACATGGACTCTTCCGAGGCCCGTCGCCGACGGCCCCGCCGCTCTAGGGGTCCCCCCATCCTCCGCATCAACCTCCCAATCGAGCCCACCGGCCGTGAGCGCCAGGAGTATCGCATCCACTTCGAGACCCAGGACAAGTTCAACCTGTTCATGGACACGGTCGCGTCTGTGACGACCCGTGGCACCAACGCCGAGGCGACACAGGCCGCCGGGATGGGCGCCTTTCCCATGATCCGGGCCGCGATGGGCTGGGTCTCGGGCTCGCCCGCCGACCCGCCCTCCTCTAGCAACGGTAACGACGGGTCCGCGTCTAACCGGCCCGTCTCACCCTCATCCGCCTGGGTCCCCTTCTTCCTTGACCAGACTGACCCTAACGACAGCCAGCAGAAAGCTCAGCGAGCCCAGCAGTTCCAGCAGGCCCAGCAGGCCCATCAGGCTCAGCGTGAGCAGCAGCAGCGGGCGGCGCGGGCAAACGAGGGCCCGGAGCAGCGAGGGCTTCGACAGCTGCGGGAGCTGCGGGAGCAGGAAGAGGACGTGATGCGGCTGATGCGAGATGACGCAGCCCGGCGCGCACGCCAGCGCGAGCTGGACACACAGCAGGTGGAGCGAAACTTGAAGGCCATGGAGACGCACTACCAGGAGCGGAAGAATCGACGCGAGGAAGAGAAGAAGGCGCGGTTGGAGCGGGAGAAGGCGCAGTTCGAGCGGGAGAGGGAGGAGATGGCGAAGCTGCGACTGGACCAGGAGGACGAGGAGATACACCGCACCAACAGCGTGCTGGGAGATCTCCGCAGGTGGAACCACGAGATGGAGGCGGAGCGCGAGCTGCGCGAGTACCAGCGCCGTCAGCGAGGCGACAACAACAACGCAGGCCCAGTTGACGAGGAGGCGATGAACCGGGCCGCCATGCTGGACATGCTCCGCAGGGAGCTGCCCGTGAGCGAGCGGCTGCGCGACAACATCGCCGTCCGCAAGCTCCTCGAGGCCGAGGGGGACATCAACGGCATCCTCCACCACCGACACATGGTCGTCGAGATGCTCCGTCTCCAGGCGCGTCCCAACACCCCGACGCCCATGTACCACAACCAGCCGGGGCGGTACCAGCAGTACGCCGACGACGAGGGAAGCGGCGGCATCCAGGCCGTTGCTCAGACCCAGAACGACCCCGACATTGTCCGCGACCGCCTCGAGGCCCTCGACATCCTCGAGGGTGTGCGCCAACCCCGCGCTGACAACGGCTGGGTCAGCGGCAACCGCAACGAGCTCCTGTTCACCTACCACGCCGTGGCTGACGAGCGCCGCCGCGCCGCCGAGCAGAACCGCCTCCGCGGCCGCGGCACCCTGGCCCGCATGATGGCCCCGTCCGGCGAGACGGCCGAGTACTCGTGGAAGTACATGCGCCGCGTGCTGCAGTCCGAGATCTCCGTGCCCGTCGGCTGGCGCTGGCTCCCTGGATGGGGCGGCAACAACCTCGACAAGATGGTCACCACCCTGCTGTACCTCGGCGACGAGGACGAGAGCGGCATCCGCCGCGTCCTCACTGCTCGCATCCTCGAGGGTCGCCCCGTCTGGGACTTCCGCGTCCTCATGCTCAGCTTCGCCTCGCGTAGGTGGACTGACATCGTCTGGGTCTCTCACGAGTCCCACCCCCTTCCCATGGGTTTCCGAAGCGGCGAGCCCGTCATGCACCTCCGATGGGGTGATCGCATGATCTGAGAGATGTGCGACAACGTTGACTCTGGGCAAGTTGATCTCCCCCCGAGAAGTCTTTTCTTTTGTTTTTTTTGCCAAGTTTTTGATTTCGACAGTTGATTTGAGCAGCAAGAGTTTTCGAGTGCGACAGTTTTTGTTTTTGAGTCCGAGTAAGTCTTTTTTTCGTTTTGTTTTTGTTTTGTTCTTGGTTTTCAGGTACACTCTGAGCAGGTTCTTAGAGTTTGAAGGATGGGTTGTTTGTCTTGATCGATTAGACCTCTTGTTTTGTCTTTTTTGTCTTTGCTTCGCATTGTTTGTTTCATTTTCCTTTGTACCAGACCGTTGCGGATAGATTGATAGACAGATTGAGGAATCGATAGAAGAATACACGGAAAATTGAAGCTTTCAAGTATGCTTGTTTTTGCTGCCCGCTCATGCCCGGTGATAAGAGATGTCTTCATTCTGCCAGTGGATTGGCATGAACGGTAATGTTGTTGATGTAGAACGGCTCCTTGGGCCTGCTCTTCTTGTCGATATCCACAGCCTCCATCTTGGAAAGGGTGACGAGGCTGTCGTCGCCAATGACCTTGCCCAGGATGGTATTGAGCCCGTCCAGATGCGGCGCCTTGTCAAAGGTGATGAAGAATTGGGACCCGTTGGTGCCGGGGCCCTTGTTCGCCATGGAGACGATGCCCCGCGTGCCGTGGCGCAGGGCAGGCTTGATCTCGTCCTCGAACGTGGACCCCCAGATGGAGCGGCCACCCTTGGGGTTCTCGGGGGGCGAGGGCTTCGCGGGCGCGCCGGTCTGGACCATGAACTTCGGGATCAGGCGGTGGAAGGCGGAGCCGTCGTAGTACCCCGACGCGCAGAGGGCGAGGAAGTTTTCGGCCGTCTTGGGGACGGAGTCGCAGAAGACTTCGATCTTGACGTCGCCGAGGGACGTGTGTAGTGTGACGGACATTTTTCGGGTTGCCTTCTTTTCCCCTCCTTTTTTTCCCCTCCTCCTTTTTGTCAACCCCTAGGTAAAGAGAGGCCTGGTTTGTGATAAGGGTTGCAATGGATAGCGAGAGCGAGAGCGAGAGAAGGAACAGGGTGCGCAGATCGCAAATTGGACGAAGCTGTCTCTCTGTGTTTATTTTTGTATATCCGCTTTCTGATTCCTCAAATTTCTGATCACGTGTTACCTCCCCGACTCTCGCCAACTATGGCATGCGCGTCGGGTACCCAACTCTCACTTAGTTCAATACTACCACCAACAAAACATTGATAAATTGCTGTCTAGCACCCATTATTGTACATGTAGAGGAGGAAAGCAGACGTGCCTATCTTGGTTGGCGGATAGTAAACTGTCCCTGATTTTCAGGATCGGAACTAGCGTTACTCCGTCTAGAGACGAAAGTCTCCCCCTGCTAGAAGCTCTCCTGTTGCAGGCCGTCAACATCAGCAGAACTCGATCCCTGTGTCGGTAGATACACTACTGTCTAACTGCTACTCCTGGGACTGCCCGCCATTGAACGCATTGTTGTCAACAAGAGGTATACCGACCACCGCGGTGAGCCATGCCTCGTGGTCCCGTACGAGGGGGGGCTGCCCCGACTCTGCTCGGCCGTCTTCTACATGGTGCACCCGTCCGCGTCGCCCGACGGTTTCGACGGGGATGAAATGCTAGACATGCTAGAGCCGTTCATAAACGGCATGCAATGCGACGAAGCCTTCCACTTCGGATTCTACTTCCTCCCCGGCGCTACTGACGAGGAGTGCGCAGTTCACTACCGCCGCGAGCTCGCCCACCGCGGCACTGTCTGGCACCAAATCGGTAGGGTTCACGAGGCGATGAAGGAAAAGAATGGCCAAGGCCTGTTAGTGTTGCACGGCACGACGCTCCGCGTGATGTTCGCGGACGGCTTCCTACCCGGGGTGCCGCAGGAGGGCGCCAAGGCACAGGAGGGCCTCACAGGGCTGTCCTGGCCCAGGGATAGCAGTGACAATCGTAGGTTCAACCATTCTGGATGGTTCCTAGTCTACCCAGATGACAAGGTCCGCAACCCTGATCCAGCTGTTGATCCTCCGATAGAGAAGTCCCATCTCCCTCTTGACTACGTGGAAGGGATTTCCTCTGGTCCCCCGGTACGCTTCGTTACATTTGACTTGGCCTTCTCGGAACTCTCCTTGGACGAGATCAAGCCTGAGAGTGTGCAAGACCCTGTAGACATACATAGTGAGTTCATAGGTATAGGCTGGAGATGGGTGGAGTCGGGCATCTGCAACCGGCTCAACAGTGCTAGTACTAATAGCAGTTGCTGCCGGGTGTCTGCCGTGGCTCATTCCGCGGCTGGCGAGGATCTCGGCTGGGAGTCGTGGTAATTTGTGTTCTTGATATTTAGATATGTTTCTAGGCGACGATGACCTGATAGCTACATGTAGGCGGCTGGCGTTTCTCTGAAATCTTACATCAGCCGCACACCCTTCCCCACAATATCCCTCCAAGTGCTATGGTCATGGCGGGTTGAGCCGTCTTACTCTTTACTCTTTACATTGAGGTCAGGCTTCTTACTTTCAATATTCAATGCAAGTGCTCTCGTCACACCACTCCCTTGTTCTCATTCTCATTTAGGCGGTTGACGAGGTCAGAGAGAGAAGTAGAGGGAGGTATTCTGCTCATTTGTCGTGGTACGCATGTGACTCGCCTCAGGTAGATAGGTGGAAGGCCTCGAGCATGAGCCTTAGGCATGTAAACAACGGACGAGGGGTTAGGTCATGGCTTGTCGTGGACTGGACGCGACTAGATTCAAGACTTTTGAAAGGTGTTGTATAATGGGAAATTTCAGGAAGGATCTTCTCAGATCGGATCTACTTGCACTTGTGTGTGTACAAGCCAGTCGTGGCATTTCAGCTGAAGGATGACGCCCGGGGGTTGAGAACAGCGTCATCATATTTCAATGTTGTTTCGTCTTGGGTGCTGGGATGGCTTATCTAATCTTGATTGTACCGTTGTGAATATGACGATTTCCATGACAACTTTACTGTCAGTAGCATTGCTAGTACAAAGTATAAAGAAGAAGAAGAAGAAGAAGGAAAAACACCCTAAAATCTACTGGTAACCGTTGACAACGACTTATTTACTTGCCATATGATAATACGCTATACGTCGTACTCGTACTAGGAGACTAGACGCAGATAGCTAGTACAGGTAGTCGTACTACTAGAGTATTACCTGTAATATTATACTATAATATTACTACCTTAATAGTACAAGTCCTGTTAGCCACTTGGTATGATTGTTCGCTGACAGCATCAAAGTACCGGTACGCACAATAGAATACACCTCTCATACATCGACACGTACCGGGTACATTCTCTCTGCCTTTTGTCTTCCGCCCTACGGAGCCCCCGACGTAAGGACTGGATCCTGGGAGAATAGCACGCAGGCGGCAGCACGCGAGCCACTGCCCCGCCCCGCCCACAAGCCCAGCAGGAAGCAGTCCATAATAGCAACAGGAGCAGCAGCAGCCTCAGCAGCAGCAAGAGGTCAAGGTCTGGGGGACTCAAGCCATTCATGGATCCTTATGACCTACTCGTACAGCCTGTAGCATATTATTGCAGTCCATCCTTTCTTACGGCAGTGCTCCATACAGCCACTACTGCTCCATAGTAGGAGGGAGCGCTAAACGTCCAGTACTCGCCTATTACCGCCACACAGAGCCACACAGGGCCACACAGCCAAGGCACAACTGCAGCTGATCCAGGTCCTTTACTTTGCGTCCCATCACATCACCGCCCTCTTCAACCTGTCCCTCCTCATTTACCACGACCAAACACCCCCGGCCGACGCCTTCTCTTCGACCTATTCCTCCATTCCCACACTGTCTCCTCACAGCGTCCCCCCTCACCCGGAACAGAGACCTTTTGCTCCCTCTCTCTCTCTTCGACCACTACGACACCTACCTCGCTTGCTTACCCCCACCTCACCCGGCCGCCCATCTTGTTGCGACAACCTGGAATGCCACGCCTGTGGCCCTACCATCTCGACATCCACGCCGGATACACGATATCTCAGCCTGCCCGCCCGTCACATCTGTCGAGACGGGCCTTCCGCCGCAACCGACACAGCCACCACCACCACCACCGCACCTGAGGTCCTTTGCACCCGAGGCCTCCTCGGCCGACGGCCCATGACGCCCCCAGCACCATCACCACCCACCACGCTACAAGGCCACCGCCCCGTCACACAGAGCTTACGATCCTCCTCTTCCTTCTCCTCGACAGCCCGTTGACCGGCCGCCACCACATACTCATCTACGCCCCCCCTCAAAATCCATAGTCACACACATCAGCCCACGGGCATACCCGGCCGTCGTTATGTCCGCCAACGGGACGGCTGCGGCCACCGTGAGGGTATCAGGCCCGCCCAACAGCGGTTTTCTCGTCGGATACCCTGGTATATCAGCCACACTGGTACGCGGCACTCTCTGTCTATAAACATGCCCTCCTCTATATACTGGTACCGTCCCCCCTGCTAACATCCGACAGCCCCGCATAGAGGGCAAGGTAGAAATCCGCCCTGGCCTGGGCTACTCGATGCCCGTCGCCGTCTCGCTCGTCAGGATATGCCTCCAACGGCGCGAGTCGATTCACCCAGACGCCGACAGCCTCGCGAAGCGCCATCTGGGCGCACCTAGGAGGGAGACGTCGGACGTGGTGGGCAAAGAGGTGCTCCTGTTCCGGTGCGCCACAGGCAAGGAGGCCGACACGGTCGTCGCCATGGACCTCCCGTTTGTGCTCTTCATCCCCTTTGGTCGCGGCGGCGAGGAGATGAACCGCCGCATACCGCCCGCCTCGCTGCAGCTGCCCAACCGCACGGCCGAGACCATCTACGAGCTGGTGGTGACGGTCCAGCAGGGCCACAGCAACCAGTTCCGCCACACCTTCCCCATACCCTTACAGCGCTACGACACCCTCTCCACCTTTGGAATGTACAACAAGCCGGAGACGAAGCTAGGCACGAGCGATAACGTCGTCCACCTAGGCATCAACCTCCCGCGCTGGAGCTACGGGCCCAGCGACCCCATCACCGTCTACATCAAGGTCTCGCCGAACCCGGACATGCCGACGTCCAAGACCAAGCGCGTCAGCGTCGATAAAATTACCCTCGCCATTGAGGAGGAGATCACATATAACCCCGAGGGCGACGAGCCCACGAGGAAGATTAACAAGCTGGCCAAGCAGGTCCAGGCCGTCAAGGCCAAGCTCCCCGAGGCGGGGTACGCGACCAACATGGGCCTCTGCTTCCCCTCCAAGGATCTCAGGGATCCCGACGGGATCGTCAAGAGGGGGAAACCTGCTCTGCCAATGTACCAGGTCACATCGTTTACCACGACCTCGACACTCTACAAGATTGAATTCTATCTAAATGTCAAGGTACATTCATTCTATGCTAACCTGCCCATCCCCTGTCGTCGATTTTGTCACTAACCTGTGCATTTTCTTCATTAGGCCTCGCTAAGTGGCTGTCGCGACATCACCATACGACAACCAATCGTCATCTGCCCACTAGACCAGCAAGGCTGCAAGGAGGAGATGGACGCCATCGAGCAGGCCGCCAAGGACGCATCCTACGTTGACCCGAATAACCCCATGCTGCCAGCACCCACAATGATCCGAGCTTCGGATCGAAACGCCCTGCAGGCGCTTGGACTCTGCATGGTTGGCGGTCAGAAGAAACCATTTATCGAATGAGAGACAAAGAAAAGGGAAAAACATTTGTCTGACATTTTAAAAACATACACAACGAGCACATTGTAAAACATGCACACACTCACATATGAGTACATACACACCATCATCGACCCGAGCCGCGAGAGACCAATATGCCGATATGGTAGAAGGGGTCATCCATAGGCGAATCAGTCCCTCTGCTTCGGCAGTCACCTGTACAAGGCCAGCGCCGCCCACTACATGGGTGCCGTACAGGTGCTACACAAGGGCATGGCGATGCTTCTCGAGGAAAGAGAGATGATCCTCAAGGAGGACAAGATGAACAAGAAGAAGGACGACTTTGATGAGACCAAGGGAAGGGGGGATAACTAGGTGGACTGAGTTCTCTGGTTGCATTGGATTCTTGGCACTTTTAAGCGAGGCGTTATATGTTTTGTTTTACCACGAGCAAGCACGGTTCTTTTTGTCTGGAAGTACTGTACAGTCAAGTCTTTCTCTCTCTCTCTCGTTTTTCTCTCCTTCGGATATTTCCTGTCTCTCTTTCTAAGAAGAGTTTTGAGAAGATGAGGAAGAAGGAAAAGAGATTGAAAAAAAAAGAGGAAGAAGATACAGAAGAAGAGGCAAATGCCTTACTAGTATTCGTATTAGCTCTAGTTCTAGTTGGACACATGTTGTCATTCATTGTATATATTATCACGTCTACGAAGTACCTATGATGCTTTTGGGTGAAATAAGATGTTCTAGTAGTACCTGTCAAAACTTGGTACATGGAAGAAACATGTCGGAAATAAGAATCAGAAAAAGAAACGAGAAGCCAGGGTGGTGTTGGAGTTGCGAAAAGGAATACCAGGAACAGGGAAGAGGGCACAAAAAAAAAGAAAAAGAAAATATAGAATAGTAGAGAGAAAAAAAGAACTATGAAACAGGTGGTCAAAAAAAGGCCACTATACAATATATAATAGGAGAGAAATGTTAAAAAAAGGAAAAAGGAAAAACAAAAAAAAAAAAAGGAATCACATTGGGAGCTGCAGGGATCGAACCTGCGCGTGCGATGCACATTGCGGATGACCAAATAAGCCTAAACACAACGCCTTAACCACTCGGCCAAACTCCCGCAGCTAGTGACATGTGGAGGGGAAGGTTATGGGAGCTAAGGACTTTTACTCGGACCCGCCGTGCCCCGTGCCCCACTCGGACCTGGCTACCACTCACACGACTACCGTGCCACCAGGACGTGGTCTAGTCAATGTATGTACAGCATTCAACGGTATATGTACCTTGTAGTCTTGATTCAACTGACACTGCACTATATTCTATCTCGATGAAATACAGGTACACTGTGATTTAAATACCATATCATTTAATAATCATAATAATAATCAAAAGCTAGTAAATCGAATCATAATTCAATAAAACCACCCACATGTACCCTAAACACTACCTTGAACAACATACTCCGTAAACTCATATCTCCCCCCTCTCCTTGGCAAGTATACTAGCAGGATGCTTACTCCTGGCCCTCAATAGTCTCTGCTGTTGCCAATCCCCCGCCCTGATATCCTCGTATTTTGGATGTTCCCCCTCCCCCAGACACGTAGGCAGCGTACGAATGACGACATCGTGCGTCGGCGCAAAGAAATACGCCAGACTGTACCGATGCACACCATCACCGTCACCAGTGACATTATTCCTCACACGATGCACCGTACTCACAAACCGATCATTCGTCGCCCTCTCAAGGAAATCACCCACATTGACCACGAGGCTCCCCTCCAGCGGCGGAGCAGACACCCAGTGCCCATTCGCATCCAGGACCTCCAACCCGGGCGCATCAGGCGTGAGCTGATTCACCAGCGTGAACCAAGAGTAGTCAGCGTGGGCGCCGATCCCGACGCCATCCTCCCCCTTCTGGGGCGGGTAGTGCAGCGCGCGCAGGCCAGCCATGGGGAACCGCGTCATGTCGTCAAAGTACCCCTCTGGCAGGTCGAGTGCCAGCGCCGTGAGACGGAGCAGAGTGGACGCCACGCCCTGCGCTGCGGCGCGATACTCGTACATCGTGCTGCGGAAGCAGGATGGCTGATCGGGCCACTGGTTCAGGGAGCCATAGGACGTGTGCGGGCGGGAAGGGTAGGCGGACATGTCCAGATCGGCGGGAGCGCACTGCTCGATCTCGTACGGGTCGTCGGCCATGTTGAAGGCCTCCTTCATGTCGCCCGTTGTGCGGTCGTCCAGCCTCGTCTCGAGGAGGGACTCGTACCCCCGGATGGTGGGGGACTTGTTGATGTGGACCTTCATCTTCTCCGCGGGCGGGAGGGAGAAGAAGTCCTCGATGGCGGAGGTGACGCGCGCTTGCAGGTCGGCGCTTATCCCGTGGTTGATGGCGTACATGAAGCCTACTTCTGTGAAGGCGCGGTGGACCTCGCGTGCTACCGACTGGCGGTCGGACAGGTGCGGGGATCGGGCCTTGGAGAAGTCGACGGTTGGGATTTTGTCGAATGTCGGCTTCTTGGAGGTTCCGGTCAGGACGGGGCGCGATTGCTTGCCCTTGCCGGCGTGGAAGGTGACGTGTTCTTGGGGGAGGGCGGAGGGAGCCATGATGGTGGCGAGTGTAAGTTGATGCGTGTCCTTGTAATTTGATGATCTGTATCTTTGTAAGTTGATGGATCTTGGTGGTTTTTCACATGTGGGAATGCGGGGGATGCATCTCATTTATTGTATCGACAGGGTTCATGGTAAGGGTCTTATCTGGTGAGTTTCTCGGATGGAGAAATCCGATCGGCGAGTTGCCCGTTATCGTGGGCCGGGACTTGCCCGTGGCGATAACACGTTCTGGACATAGATGTGATAGCAGCTCATGTTGGAGTGTCACTATCTAAACGCACTTATCCTGTGTTTGTTGAAAGTACATTACTGTCACTACCATGTCCCGTGAACTTATATAATACCGGAGGTCACTTCTTTGCCTTTGAAATGTCAGTCAGCTTTCCAAAATTCCGCTACAAATTTCAGTATAGCCAGGATATGAGAGAAACCATGTTTGTTGAAAAGGTCCAAGCCAAGATGCAGGCCAAAAGGGCCAGTGTCAAACAAGCCTTCTCGAGCCGCCAGGCCTTTCTATCCGCCATTGAGACCAAGGAATCCGCCCAGGGTCGTCTGGAGAATCGTAACCCCTGGACAAACGAGGATCTGGATATAAGTCCTATGCGAGATTGGACATGGGGATGGTGGGATTATGCTGCATTTTGGTGGTCATATGGTATTTGCTCTTTTTCCTTTTCATCTCTTTCTCTCTCTCTCTCTCTCTCTCTCTCTCTCTCTCTCTCTCTCTCT